>JAFVLL020028151.1:0-55814 GCA_021397915.2 Tor tambroides
TTGAGAGAAAAAAAAAAAAAAAAAAAAAAAATTAATATTAGACAAACTAAAATGATTCTATATAGTGTCTAGTCCTATTTATGTTAATCTTAGGCAAATGACATTGTTTATTAAAATTTAGCAAATATGTGTGCGCATCTCATTTACTATTGTATTAAATATAAGAAAGAAAGAAAGAAAGAACGAACGAACTTCCAGGATTCCAACAGAACTGAAAACTAGATCTTTTAAGAGCACAAAGTTTCCAAGAGGACTATTTTGATTTCCAAATGGAAAACAGCTTGTGATTTCCTTTAACTATCCAGTTACAAGAACATTATTTCAATGCAATACAAGCAGTGCTCTGCTTAAGATAACAATTTTCAACAGAACCATACATATGAAGAGTTTATTTGCAAAAACAGATAACTCCGTTTTTTAAAATTTTCAGTAATCATGTTCTTTATTATGTCATGTTTTTATTGTGTTAGTTAACTGTTTTTTTTTGTTTTTTTTTTAGTTATTTTTTAACCTTGTCAAAATAACCCAACTGCAGTTTGATTGAGATTGACTGGAATGCACAATGAAAAACATGATTTCTGAGAACTGTTAAAAACGGAGTTCTGTTTTTGCAAATGAACTCTTCACATATACGGTTATAAAACCATATATATAAAACCATTTATAACTACCGTTATAAAAGGCTAATTACACTGAAGAAGGAAAATGCCGTTTGCCCAAAATACATTAACGTTGCCAGACGCTTAGATGTCAGCTCCTGACAACGTGTGTCAAGTGTGCATAAAGAAAGTAAATGTTAGGTCAGCGTTCGCAAAACGTCCACCCACCTTCAGTGTCAGCGTGCCCGCCTCCTCGACACTGCTGTTATTATTGATACTTTGTACAAACCCCGCCTCCAAGCGTCAATCATGAATAATACATAACACAGTAAAATCTGCACGAAGAAAACAGAAGAGAGAAAACGAAGAGATACCTAAACAGGCTCAGTGCTGTGCTCAACACACAGCCCGGGGCTCTAACTCTCTCCGCCCTCTCTTAAAGGTACACAGCCCAGTGCCTGCCTCCCTCTCCAGCGGACGAAAAAAACCCCACAACAGCCTGGTCAGTGTAGCGACTGCTGTCCTTGCACATCCTGCACTGAAAGCGCCAGTAAGCACAGCTGTCCGCTGACGTCAGGTTTACAATCAAAATAATACATTCAGAGGACACACCTCTTAAAATAAAGCTTAGTGAAACACAAACGAAGTCTATTTTAGAATATCGGCAGCCTGTGTGGAGGTACTGACCACAATGGTCGTTTTCTGTTTATTTTTTTTTTAACCCCTAACTGATCTGCTAAACTACTGCGCTTACTCGACTGAACTTACTAATGAGCTGCAGAACCTCGCTGTGAAGAACGGGGCTTTCAGTGCTTTATATATCCAGAGCGCCTGATGACGTCGCGACGAGCAGCTAAACCAGCCAATAGTACACGCGTATTCTGGAGACCCTCGTTTCGCTGCCCAATCATGGAATATGTAGGGAGGGATTAGCCTAGATTCCACTTTTTAGGTGGCCTAAGTATGTGCCTGCTCATAAAAGTCAACGTTATTAAACTGGCTTCATCACCTCACGAATTACCGCAGCGACCTCGTTAAACCTCCCGTATATGACACATGTTTCAATTTATTGCTTTGTAATAAGACAGTGGTTTTGTTCATGTGTGATTTGGGCTGTTGTTTATACACTGCACACTTCCTCACAGGCAAGCACAAGATGCCCCATAGCTTTTCTATCCAGCATGTAAATAAACGGCATTTTTAATAGTTGATTGACAGGCAGTAACCTCAAATGCACGCTCTGCAACTGAAGACTGATTACTTATTTAGCACCAGCCGCTTTACGTCCGCGATTGCTTGTATTTGAATGTGATTAAGCTATAAGCAGAAGCTTTGTGGTTCCCGCCCCCGCGTGTGGTTGCTGTGCATGGCATATAGAGTGACTGGGATTTGTAGTCCCAGTACGCTTACTCGCGCACATTTGTGTAGTCCTCAAGAAGAACGCATGTAAATGAAAAAAGAAAACTTTATAACTGTTTTAACAACTCACAAACAAACATTATAGACATCACAAACAGTTCATCCTGCTCAAGTAGCAGCTGCGATAGTCAGAAAAATATAAATGAACTTGGACGTAGGCTATGTCTTCAAAAATTTCTCGAAATGCCGTAATGTAAGTAATATATCAAGCGAGTTGTAAAAAGAATCTTGTTCCTATTGGTGTAGCTATAATGTGACAGTTGATGCAGCACTTTCCGTTTGCACTTTGCAGGAGGTGGATAAATGATAACAGTAAGTCTCTTTGACCAGCAGAGGGCAAAAAAGACTTTGAGTAGACACATGACACATTTCTGGGGCACGTTGTCATAGGCCTTCAAATAACTGTTCATAAAACAGCGAACATGTAGTAGAAGGTAAAGGTGATGTTTTGGGCCTACAAATATTTTAATTAATAAATTGTATATATTCATGAATGCATTAATTTGACATTTATGAAATATATATTTGTACTAAGAAAAATAAACCTTTATACATAACTGATTGGCTGAGTGCATGCTATTGTGGTTTGTATTCATTTTTGAAAGCAACATAAAAAACCACTGCAAGATAAAACACAATTTGTAAATGGACTTTTGACTCAATAGTTACTGAGAAAGAGTGCTTGACAACTAGGCCCAGTCCTCTGTGTCATCTGTACACTAGCAGATGTTTTCTGCAGATGATATATTTGATATATTTGAATGTATTTTAAAATATAGTTTATTCTTGTGATGCAAAGCTGAATTTCCAGCATCATTATTCCATTCTAATATGCTGATTTGATTCTCAATTATCATCAGTTATTATTGGTACTCGGTTATTAATAGCTTTTTTTTAAATTTTTAAAGTTTAAATTTTTTTAAAAAATTAAAGTTTTTTTTTTTTGGTTTAATATTTTTGTGGAAATACAGTTTTTACTATATTTCTAATCAAATCAATGCATTCTAGATATAAGAGAATTAATTTAAAACATAAATAAAACTTGACATAGATAGATATAGGCTCTGTTTATTTCCTTAGTGATAGATAGATAGATAGATAGATAGATAGATAGATAGAAGTCATACAAATGAACAAAATTATATAGATTTATTTCGTGAAAAAAGTACAATTAATTTACAATGTACAATAGGGAACAAATAAATATATTTACACAATTTGTATACAATAAGTCACGTGTGATTATCACAGAGCTCCTAATGTACACATGCCCAGGACACTCGCTTCCATGTCTTTTCCATGTGAAGCTCAGTCTCTTTCACAAGCATCCTCAACTCCTGAAGAACTCTGATTGGAAGCTGTTGCTTTGAGTCACTAAGGGTTTTGAGTTTTGCTCACCAGGGCCTCCACAACGACTGTGGCTGGTTCTGGAACAAAGCTCGTCTCAGAGTCCGGGGTTGGCAGGACGGAGATGAACCAGTGGATCGCACTGGAGTGGGGGAGCCCACCGAGACCTGAACATGAGGTCCTGGGGCTACAGGCAGAGCAGGGGCTGAGAGACTGAGAGAGGATGATGATGACGAAGATGAAGAGTCACTGGAGAGTGGAGAGATGGTGGGAGGGAAAGGGAAATGGCAGGGGACAGAGAGGTATGTGGGAGAGCTAGAGAAGGGAGGAGAGCTACTTGTGTAACAAGGAGAGGGTGGAGGAGAGAGGGAGTATGGAGGGGAGAGGTAGGGATGTGTCATGGCCTGTCCTGTGGGATGGAGCATAAAAGATTGAGGATACAAACTGTTGGTGTAGGAAAATGGCTCTGTGCTGGTTCTCATGGGTCCTATCACATGGACATCTGTCCTGCATGACAACTCTGCATTTGGGATCCATGGATGGTGGGCAGCTTGGCTGGAAACTCTACACTGGGAAAGAGTACTGCTGTAGGAGTCAAGGTGGTGACACAGGCCTTGAATGAAGCTGTCTCGCTGGGAAGGCTCTACACATTCGATGAAGCTGGCCAGGCGGGAGATACACTCCTTAAAACCAGCTTTGTAGATAGGATTGGAGGGCATCTGCTTCTGGACATTGATGGGATCGGGGACTGAAGCAAAGGGTATGTGGGGTCTCCTCGAGAGCAGAGTCGGAGCGTTAGCATCATGTGGGTCTGGGTCTTTGTTAGAGTTGCCTGAGGTGGAGGGTGAGGTTAAGGAGAGCCGAAGCAGGAAGGTATAAAAAGATGAAAAAAAAGTAAATAGTGGAGTGTTAAAGTGATATAGGATAACATGAGATGTTGATTTAGGGTTGTTATTGAAGGTCCATTTAAAGGGATGTTTGAGAACATAATCAAGAAATTGAGAAAGATCAAGAATTTAAGCAGAGTTAAAGAAGGAGGATTTTAAGAGAAAAAAATGGGTATAGTTTATTGATTGTCAAAATGAGAAGTCAGAGAGTGAGGTATATGGAGTTATTTTAGGTTAGATTAAGGAATTGAGAATACAGAAGGGGAGAGAGAAAGAGACAGACAAAATCGATTAGAATCATCAAACTTAGAGGCATTATGTGTAACTCAAATCGATTAGCACTTTATCTAGAGCTCTACACAAATATAAGGGCAATAATATAGAGTTTATATGTAAAATAGGGGTATAAGCCCACTTTTTAAAAATTACTCAAGCATAGACAGAAAACTTACCTTGACTAGGCCTATCTCGCGCAACTGTGGCTTTTGTCCGAATGTATTCAACAGTTAATTCCAGAATTTCAGCCTTCTCCAGTTTAGGGTTTTGAAGTCGCTGTAAAATCGATTATTCATTATGTTACTGAAACATTTCATTGTGTTTATTTATATCAAAAAAGGAAGAGCTGGATTAAAAACTGAAAAAAAAAAAAAAAAAAAAAACTTATTTTATTTTCTTACCGTGTCTAGAGTGTTATCAAGGAGAAGCGTTCGCAGCTCATCTAAACGCTGGTTAATCCGGTCTCTCCGTTTCTTCTCTATAACCGGTTTCAAGATCTAGAGGAATCACATTATATATTTAATTTATATTTAAAACGTAAAGCCCTAAAACTTTAGTTTGAATTAAAAAGAAAACCTTAGCAATCTTAAAAAACTAAATCTCTTCTATATTATAAAAATGAAATTAGGCCTATCACAGAGAAACCATGCATTTAACTAGGCTATTACTCACTCTTCTCGTTGGTCGTCGACTTGCCATTTTTGGAGTAACCATGATCTGCTGAAAACTTATATTCCGGTTGGTCTGTGTTTCTTAAGAAAATTCTTCTACTGTAGTAAAGGTCCTCGCAAACTCTCGCTTTTATTGGGGATGCTGGCTTGTCATTGGTGACGAGGTGTCAATGACGTTTCTAACCGTATGGTCGTATCCCCCTTATGGCTTTCCGCTTCACTCAGTTGAGCTTTTAATATATTACAAGATAAGAAACTATAAATCCATTAAGCTAACAGTTACCACACATTTTGTTCCAGCGAACGTATTTAACAGTAAAATATAGGCCTAACAACAGTTATAGTGTGTCTTATAGTATGAAGCTTTATCTGTGGATATAAACGTAATGAAAACTGCATAGGCCTATCAACATTAGAAGTTTGTTTAGAATAACCAGTAATGTAGTCATAGAACGCTTATGATTTTATGGACTAGTTTGTTCGTTTTATAGCGCCAATAAGTCAATACAGAGCCATTTCAGTGCATTTTGAACGCAAACTTCTTGACACTCAATTCACTAACAGGCTTCTCCCGTTCACAGATCACGACCTCAAGCCCACCAGATAGTACGTTCAAAAATATTTTCTTTTCTTTTTTTCTGAAAGCTTGTGTTTTAATATAATTCTCGACGATAAAAAAAAAAAATCCTAAATGCGGTCCATGCACATTTTTTTACTAGGCTATATATATATATATATATATATATATATATATATATATTAGCTTCAAATGCCATATAGGCCTAGTCTATATTTTGTTCAGTGTGACAGATATGTTAATGTCTCACTTTTCTTTTGTTTTAAGCGTAATTTTCGTAGAACCAAAAACCCTAAGTGCTATGGGACACTTCAGTTTTTTTCTCGTGGGAACAGAATATTATGGCACGGCAGATGTGTAAAAACGAACACACTCACACTAACACCGCCAGACTAGAGTCCTCAAACATCTCGGAGGCGCTTAGAATTTCATTAGATGCTCAACGATTTTCGTGCATTGCCTTCACACCTGAAGCGGGTCGACACTCATATCGATGCAGAACAAAAACGAATAAACACCAAATAAACATAGCTGACTGGTCTGAATTTAAAATGCGTAATTTAATCTGTAGGCTATAGCCTACTTTTTAGGCTATAGGCCACTGAAAGCCAGCTATGTTCATAATTGTTATCTACAGCTTTACAGGCCAATATGTGCGCTTGTTCCGAATTTCCGCTTTTCCACGGTGAGTGTTCTTTAAACAAAGAAAGGAAATATTTCAGAACTCTAAAGTCTATCAAATAAATATTGACAAATATTCTTTCAAGGAGAAAAGCAAATCGATGTTGCAAAACGCCACTTGATAATCCTTGGCATTGCCTACAGTGAAGAACAAGGTCAAATGGAAAACATGATGCTCTTCATAAATTGACAGTTTGCTTAACTTTTTGACCCCTGCATGGGCATCATGCCTCATGACCAACCTTAAGAAAAATCCCGTGGGAAAGTTTAATGTTTGGTCAAGTAGAGTGGTGGCATACACACCCTTGCTCATAATTCCATTAGTATATGATTCTTTTGACACGTCTTGTTTAACGGTGAATCTGGCGTGAAGTCTTCTGTGGACAAACGGTCGCGAGCTTTTCATTGTAACTAGAGCATGCATGAGCACGGGGAGGGACAAGACATGGCTTGCAATGGGGGAGCTCAATAATCCTACAAAATATATATATATATATATATATATATATATATATGTATATATATATATATATATATATATATATATATAATGATAATAATACAATTAGCCTATAAATTGGCTTTAGTTCAGTGCAATTTAGAGTGACAAAAACTCAGTAGGCTATTGTTCAAACCAAGTGTTGGACTTAAGATTGATTTTAAAAGTTAGCATTAACTTTTAAGACTGCATGTAGGCTAACATTTCAATGTCCAAGACAGAGAAATCTTATACGTGTATTATGTAACTTTCTAAGGTCGCCTAGATTTTTACGGAAATTGGGCTATGAAGTTGTTTTGTATGGAATATGCAAAGCTGCAGTAGTTTAGAATCATTTCACCTTTTTCAATGCAAAACCATTAAGAAACCGTGCCTACGTCCGCACAGCCTGATGGCCGTTGACCAGTCAAATGTACAACTTAGCGCACGCTCACCTGCTGGACCATTACTGTATAACAGAGCAAACGGGCACGTGGAAACTTTCGGCACCTGAACGCCTGTTGCAAAGAGGTGTGAATTAGCCACGCTTTCAGGCATGGTGTGAGCACGTGTCATCTGATTGGACAAGCTGTTTCTGAGAGGGCAAGTAAACGCGATCGAAAAGTCTAGAACAATAGCCCATGACAGAGAGAATAATAAAACGGACCAGGCTGATGGAGGAGTAGCATTAAGTAGAATTCTTAAATAGAATTTAAGTGTATCTGGGAACGGTCAGCTCAACGAGTTGAACTTGGTCGAAATTTCAACCCGATCTCATGAAAGTGCGTATAAATAGTATACCAAATAAAAACAAAAACTCGTGGTATTGATGCGCAAAATTTGACTTTGGCGTGTATATGCTACTCAATGAGTAGGATTAGGGTTGTGGGGTAGATGCGTATCATATGTACGCGAAAACTGCGTATCATATGCAGGCCAAAAAATTCGTATCATATGCACGCGAAACCTTCGTATTATATGCACGCCAAACACGTGCGTATCATATCACGCCAAAGTCATTTTTTGAGTATCAATACCATGAGTTTTTGTTTTTATTTGGCGTACTATTTATACGTATTTTAATTTTGCCAACATGTTCAGGAGTTTGTCCCACCAACATGAAAATGGTGTAAAATCTTAAAATTAAAGATTTGTGGAATGTTAAATTTGGTAAAACAGGGATTCAGAAATATTGGTGCTCAAAAACGTACAGGGATTATTCAGTTATAAAAGACAAACATGTAATGTTATTACACATGATGTGGATCGTTAAGAAGCTGTTGTTAGTGACCACCCAGCAAACTCAGAACGTTCCCTTAACGTTAGTTTTTGGCTCCCGTTTGGTTATTTTTTTTGGGAACCAAATACTAACGTTAGAGAAACGTTCTTTTTAGGTTATTTTTTTGCAACCATAAAATAACGTTCCCAGAACGTTCTGGGAACCAAGAATTGTTTGTAGGGCACTTAGTGCTCATTATGGATGGAAATTTATAGACCTTTTTACTTCTATATCGATATGAAGAGACATTATAGGCTACGTAGACCATCTCTGCCTTGAGGTTTAAACACTATAGCATCTTCCTATATATGTCAGTAATTTCCCACTAGGGGGCCTCAGTAAACTTCCAATTGTGTTGCAAGATGGCTACTAAAGATCTGCCTTAGGTTTGGTCATCTTATTATGTGCAAATTAGTAATGCCAAATGTTCGAAGTCCATTTCGCTCTAAAGAAGCACTTTGATTTCATATGGGTGTCCATATAAATAGGTAAAAGGTATGTAGTCTTTAACGTTTCCGCGTATAACCTGCTTAACAAAAACCATTTCAAAGACAATAAAAAAGTCAATAAAAATCTTTGAATATGTGCTTGAGCAAATGAAATAAGTCAAGTTTGTGCTATAAAGAACATTTTTAATTTTTAATTAATATTAGGATTTTATAATATTATTAATTAATATTATGTTGCTTTTACCCGGGCTTACTAAACCAAACCATATTATGTCAATTAGGTACTTTATTTTTTTATTGAAATCAGCATGAAATGACAAGGCTTTAACAGCAATTATAACTCAATATTGACGTGAACAAATAAAACACAAGACAGAAACACAAAACAGATGTAATATAACCCAAGTTCCAGTGAAAGTCCTTTATGATACAGTCCGTCATTATGGGTGTATTATCCTATGGTGTAACTGATTTGCAGTTCCTCTCTGTTAAATTTATGAAAACGTTTGAAAGACCAAAAACAAGAAACCACGGAAAAAAGTGGAATAAAGAACCAACAAAAATAACCTTTTTTGCATTACGGATTGTGCATTTTGCCTAAAACGAAGCTTACATACATTTTTCCGATTAATAGTCTTGATCGAAAGGCACAAAAAAAGCGATTAGCTTTATAATTTATCAAATCTAGCCCGTTTATGTGTATGAGATGCATGTATTTCATTCTCCGAAATAAATCACTCAAATTTTAACAAATTATTTACTAATGATGTTTTATAGCTTTTATTTTTTATTAATATTTTATTTCTTTAGCACGGTTTACTGAGAGTGCGGTTCCCGTGGGAAACTGTAACCAGTTCGTATAAAAGTGAAAGAGCACACGTCCTTCTCTGCGTGAAACTATTCTTATTCTGGTTCTTTTGACACATCTTGTTAACACCAAACGTGTGTCAGTGAACCTGTTCTGGACAAACGCAACACTTTACTGATTGCCGTCGCCGCCTGCTGGTTGTTTTAGGTTAGTAGTGAGGAAAATAGCGTTTATTAGGTGCCAGATAGTTGCTAGGATCGAGTTAGCCTATATTCTAGATCAAAAATATCATATTTTCTGTAACTATATTCTAGAAGAGTGGTCGCTTGAAAGATTGTGAACTTTCCTTGGTTGCTGTTTTGACTGTAGCCTGAAGCGTGGGCGACGGGCCACTCTGGGTGGGATGTCAAACTTGTCAGACGTTTGATTTCATTGATTTAACTGGGTTGGGTTTATTTTGATTAAATTGGGTTTCAATCATAATATTGTATTTTTGGACTTTTTCAAATTTTGCAACATATCTTGCTTTAAAAAGACAATAGGCTATCAGTTTCTGTGATTTCAGACAACTGACATACATTGGCCTACATTAAAAAACAAACAAACAAAAAAAACACGTTTCTTTATTTGCATTTGAAGAACCTTTTACATCCATGGAGTCTTTCCATTAGGCCTAAAAAGTCTTTATATTTCAGTGTTCTTAAGATTATTAAAATGTTCTTCACTTAGCAAAAATGATTAGGCCTACTGAAAGGTTCCTTGAGGAGCGATTCCAAAATCAATATGAAAACCCCCTCTTGGAACGTTTATTTTTAAGAGACCTGCTTTAAATTTTTGTGCGCTTTGTGTAAATATTTCAAACTTGACAGTAACCAAGAGGCAGGCTATTTGGCAGTGTTATGATGGGAACCAGCTATTAACTACGCTCTCCCAGTAACACGGACTGCAGACACCTCAGCTCTTTTAATTACCTGTCAGAATTTGTACATTTTCTCTGAGCACCGAGAAGGTTCCCAGTTCCCACGCTTCACTCCACGAGAACTCAGTGCAGTCTGCGTTCACATATAGTCGTCATTTTCATCACTTTGGAGTTGTTTGCGATCAGCCATTTATGAATTGCCGTACACCAGATCATGAATTTAATGTGATATTGCGTACGTAACCTACAGAAGTTTAACGGTGATATTCCTCCCTTTAAGACTGTATAAAGTTTCACATTTTTTTTCTCCGTGGCTTTCTTCAGATTGTACTCAGCGACACTCATTATAGACCTTGTCTGCATACACAAGGTGGAGATTAAAGCAAATGGCACGTGCAGGGGCCATTATAGTGTGAGGGTCGATGTGTTCGCATACGAATGAGAAAGGAGCAGACGAGACTAGACGGTCCTTCTAAGGATAGGCTACGTATGGACGTAAATCGTTTTAATAAACTATAACGACAGCGCGGAATGATTAATCTGCTGAATGTACCTAATAAGTTAAAAAAAAAAAAATCTGTTTCAGTTTTTAATCAGTAGGCTACTTTCGGGTCGGGTTGGCTTGCGTTATTACTAATAGTGGACACTCTTGCTGTCTTGTTTGCAACGAAGAACCCCAAGAAAATTATTTTCAAATGTTCCAAGGATAGAAAATGTCACAATATGCATGGCAGTGAGCCTTTCACCTAGAATAATGAAATTTAATTCTGTTGGGCTTTTTCTTCAGAAATGTCCCACAAAGGGCACCCAAAGGGCGTGCAATTGTGTCAATATTTAAAATTCGCCCATAACCAACAGGCAATAATTTCAAAAGTGCTAAGATGGGAACAAGCTTAGCCACGCTCTCCCAGTAACGCGAACAACTTACACCTCACCTAGGAACACGGAGCGACACCTCAGTCCTTTTTTATTACCTGTCAGAATTTGTACATTACCAGCAGACAAAGAGAAGGTTCCCACGCTACTCTTCAATAAACATGTAAGTGCATGGGAAATGCAGCCTGCGTTCACATATATTCTCTATTTTCATCACTTCCATAGGATGCGTGTTTTGCCATTTAACTTACGTCTCTGCATCAGGTCATCATGAACTTACTGCGATAACTTGAGTATAGCCCATAGGATGTATAATGGAGATGTAGTTAATTTCTATATGATCACAGTTTGGTAAATGTCTTTGTTTTATCTTTTAATTTTTCCTTTCTTTGAACCGTATCCCCAAAAGTAATATCAGTAATAGCATTATGAGTGATTACCAGTGGTCTTGAGTCATGCAATGACATCCCCAAAGGACATAGAGGTCAGCAAGGTTGGCAGCTTTGACTGACCAAGTGGTTAAGTAACCATTTTTTTCTCTAGTTATGTCCAACAACCTAATAGCCAACTGGGCTGTCCAGTGAACAAACGGCCGTAAATTTCTGCGGGAACTATCACACTGTCATGTTAAACCAATCCTTGCAGCTTCGAGGGCGTTGAGCGAAGTTGTGGCGATAAGAAGAAGAGATGTATCTTCAGAAAATTAATGAACACTATTTACATAGTGATCTCAGTGCCATGAATAATCAAGAAACCAGGACTGCTTGCTTTTCACATGCGCGCGCTTTCATATGCACACGTGAACTGTTCACTCACGCTTGCGTTGTTCACAGGTGTGAAGTTGCCACGCGACACGCGCCCTCCTGAATTAAAGAGGTGTGAGCACACGTTTCCTTGCGACCCCCTAATGATTCACACCCATATGCAACTTTTTTTTTTTTTTTTGAGCAAAACACACTTAGCCTATAAAAAAGTGCAGTCACAAGACTGGCACTATGACAATTCAGTTGGTTAATTTATTATTACGCATAGTGTGTAAACTCTTGCCCTATTTTTTCCCTCGATTTTAAATTCATTTTAAATAAGGCGCATTTGAATCCTTAACGTTACCAATATACACAATCCTGTCAAGCATCAGTTAAATTAATTGTTTATTGTTTATTCATTAAAACCACCGTAAACATAAAAAAATTAAATCACTGTAACACAAGCTTTATTTATTTATTTTTTTTGTTGTTGTTGTTTAGTTACTGTTTTAAGCTGCTTTAAATATGTGGCATATAGGCCTATTAGAATCTTTCAAAGTTAAAATAGGCTAAATAGCCTAAATTTCGAAACCAAGTCGATGCACAGACGCACATATAGCCTATAATGCAACAGTGGAAATAAGACTTTGAAGAGTAAAAGAAAGTAGCTACTTTTCTTTTTGTTATTCCAATGGCATGTCTGGCCAGCGGCGCGTGGGCTATTGGCTATTGATATGCATATTTACTGTCAGTGTGACACTTGTTTTCTCATGCACACACGTGCCCACGGAAGTCTATAGGTGTCAGTGCGCGTGTTCCATCAGTCCGTTTGATCTAAGGCTGCCCTGAATGTCTCAGTGCAGATAATATGTTAGCTAACTACAGTAAACTGCACTAACGTAATTGGAAAAAAATAAGTAGGCCTATCTCTAATAAATATAAGCCAATACACTAAAGCCCGAATGCGATCACGGTTTAATGACCTCGATCTAATGTTTAAACTTCTGTCTGTCTTTAATATTAAATGGATACAACCTATATAAGCTTATATATTATAATGACTTTTAATACTATACCCTAGGTCTTTTAAGTGTTTCGTTCTTGTAGCCGAAATTACCTGGAACAGTTTGTCCCAGGAACTTTTTTTTTTTTTACCCCAGACCAGTTGATGTCTGCGTTTCCATCGCGGTCTAAAGTACCAAGATTAGGCAAAATAGTCTGGTGACCTAGGTCTGCGCGCGTTTCTCAATACCAAGTATGCAAATTTCGGACTTGCATCCTCCATAGTTCTGACTTCGCGAGTTCGACTCGGGAGTGTGAACTCCCGCGGACGGGACGACGCAAGTCCGGTAATTCTGCAAAGAGCAGCGTACTTTATCAGTCAGCTCGCCTCGGCTGCTGCAATTTTCCTCACTGTATTTACAGGAAAAATATATCAAACACCACTGCCTTTTCGTTTTCGTTTAAACATATTAATACAGCCGCGGAAATGTAGTTCAGGGAATGCTACATTACAATGAGACGAAATATCAAACAGCATTGCCTCTTTTCATTTTCATTTTAACATATTAATAGAATAATAGAAATCAAACAGCATTGCTTCTTTTCATTTTCATTTTAACATATTAATAGAATAATAGAATAAAGACCAAAGATCACTTGTTAGATTTACCCAAAGCAAATTATATCACTATACCAGCGAATTATACCGCTACAGAGACATGAGAGCCAGTGGCAAATGTCAGAAGGACTAGCCGAGGTTATGCTCTTCTCAGTGGGATACATGAGCATTGAGCGCCCGGTGATCGCGTGGAGCTCATGTCTCCGAAATCGGCGAAGCACATTTTCAAATAGGCGCTGCCTTTATAAATAAACCGCAGATTTGAGTTTTAAACATTCTCGCCTGAAATACTTTTAAAACTAAATTTCATGACACAATAACAGTAATATTTTAAAAAACATTATGCGAATATGGTGCCGGTGGTTGAAATACAGTGCTGCGTGAACTCAACCAATCAGCATGCTCAGCGCCCAAGTCCCGCCCCCGAAAGTTCCGGATCTTTGGTTCCTCACCGAGTACCGGCCCAAAGTCCCTAGTTCCTGGGTAAAGTTCCTGCGGTGGAAAAGGGGCTTAGGTTTTCAGCTGGGAACAAGCAGTGCATTAGAGCACTGCGCCTCTATGATTGGCCTGTGACAGAGAGTGGGGGTGGCTTGTCAACCACGCGCCAAACGCCTATAAATACGTGCGCTCAGGTTCAGCCAGGCATCTCACACTTGTCTGCACACCTCGAAAAGAGTTCTTTTCCAGCATATCTAAAAGAAGACAACTTGGACCTTTAAAGGATTATATCATCTCTGATATAAACTACTGTTTGGAGTACACGTGCAATGAAAAACCTCGGAGAGACTGAGACCATTAAAATGGACAGAAAGGTAAATATATATATATATATATATTTTTTTTTTTTTTCTGTGCGTTCTAACAAACAGATGTCACACTGAGCAGACTGGCATGTGTATTTTAATATAACCTGACCTGTCCACTGACATTGGTCTGTTATGTTTCCTGCAGCTGTTAAAACCTCAGGTAGAAAGACGAAGAAGAGAAAGGATGAATCGGAGTCTGGAGAACCTGAGAACGCTGCTTCTGCAAGGCCCTGAGCACAATGTAAGAACACAATACTTTTTATTTTCTCAGCATAATGTCATCTTTTAGTTATAAATCTATGTTCTCAGCTAAGTCCGTGTTTCTAAATTCTCCTCTGATATTTTTGCAGAGTCCCACTCAAAGGAGAATAGAGAAAGCAGAGATCCTGGAATACACCGTCCTGTTTTTGCAAAACTCAGTCGCTCAGGCCAAGAAAGCAAGAGATGTGGAAGGAGGAGAAAAGGGTCAGTTTATGGATGGCTTTTCATCGTGTCTTCAGAAAGCAGCCCGCTTCCTGTCAGATGAAGGTAAGGCCCCTGGACTGAAAGGTTCAGTAACCGCCATAGTGTGTCAGCGTCTGACTCAGCCCTGCGTGTCGACCGCCATTCGACTGCCTGTCAGAATCCAGAACTCATCCAGAAAGCAGGTTCCAGATTCAAACGCACAGCATCATCTGCAGCAGAACTCTGTCTGCAAACAAGGACTTCCAGCAGCTTGCAGAAACGTTGTGCCACATCCGAATAGGATTCCAATCAGAAGCACAGACTCCAATACACTGCATTCGACAGCCCCACCAACATCTCAACCCCAGACAGTCAGCCAGACAGTCTGGAGGCCTTGGCCTTGAGGGAAATTAAAGACATTTACAGAGAAATGGACTCAAAATACTGGGCTTGTGTAATCATTAAACATGGTTCATCTCTTCTAAATTATAGGCTGCAGAGAGACATGTTTATTTCCAAAAATGTTGTGTAATGATTTTATCATCTGACATCAAGTTGAAATTGTAAAATGTGTAAATAGTGTATGACAAATTATGCAATATATTTTTTACAGATTTTTTTTTTTCTTTTTTCTTTTTTTGCATGATCTGTACTGGGTGTATGATCATTTGTAATACATAGCTGATGTATGTATTTATCTATTTTGCACATTTATTTATTCATGACATTCCCTTTTTATAGTTTGGGGGATTGAAACATACATTCCATCATTAAAATTTAAAATGAAATATTCTTGTGTATTTGTTTATTATTAGGCCTACTTTTAAATACATATTAATCGTTGATTTCATGAAGATTTAAGATCTAACATTTAAGATCGCTTTCAGCACGCGCCGAACATTTACAGTCGACTTTGATCATCAAACCCTTTGAAATGCGCGCGACCAAATGTTACGCGCAAGTGTCAGTTTTTGAGGCGCCAAATAGCCGGCACACTTCCACACGACTTCTGTTCTGACACCTCCGGTTTCCTCTGCTCATTTGTCTGCTCGTGCTAATAAATAAAAAGTGCGAAAAGGCGCCACGTGCCTTGGCACCTTGGAGACATCCGCCTAAACAAAGATACTGACATGCCATAGCCTAACTACCTGATCTCGTGAAAGTGCGTATCAGTAGCACGAGTTTATGTTTCGATTTGACGTACTATTTATACGCAGAAATGGACTTTGGCGTGCATATGATACGCAATGGGCAGGATTAGGGTTGTGGGGTAGATGCGTATCATATGCACGCGGCTTTGGTTAACTTTTGACTCTGTGGGCTAAATTATGTCTCAAATCACATTTGACATAATCAAATGGGCTACTGTCGTGAGTTTAAATAAATATATGCACGAACATAATCTATAGCTAATGAGAACACTTGTGAGGCATGCGAAGAAAAAATCTAGGATTAAATATCTACTGTTTGGACACATTTTTACTGCTCTCGAGCTGATTACTGTGCAACTTCAAAATCTGGGATAATTTTATTCTGCTGTTTTTGAACTCTTGGGAAAGACTACTAGACATCAGAGAGATGCTAATGATGACAAAAGGCTAAACTGTTACCTGGTTTAACACGTTGTGGGCTCACAAAGTGTCAAGACCACATGACTCAATGACTGGCACGCGCATTTCCATCCGTTTGAATCAGAGAAGCGTGAATTTATTTACGCAATAAACCGTATTGTGGCCAGGGAATGAAGGTCAGATGTCTTTCCCACGCTTCGCCCTTTTTAGGTCGTTAGTGGTTCTCAGAAAAAATAATAATAATTAAAAAAAATAATAATAATAAGTGGAAGAATAGCCTAATGCTTCACAATGTCCACAAGTTTGTTTATTGTTTAGGCTACGCATTTTATCAATGAATTTTGAAAATATAGCCTAATGCTCAGAAAATTGTACAATTGATGTTGAAGAATTTAATTATGTTGTCTGCTCAATGTTGTTTTTACTGATTCGCAGGAATTTCTTACTCTTAAAATTTATGATGAATCGCTTGTTGTAGCCTATTCCTCATTTGTAAGTCGTTTTGGATAAAAGAGTCTGCTAAATGAATAAATGTAAATGCAAAACAGGATAGCCATAGCAGCATGCACCTTCAGAAATGTAAGAATCTTCATAGAAATCATCTTTGCTTATAATGCATATTTTATTTTCCTTTCTTTTGTTAGCAAATAAATACCCCTCACAACTGAGTTGTTGCAGACAATATGTGACCCTGGACCACAAAATCAGTCTTAAGATTTATACATCATCTGACAGCTGAATAAATAAGCTTTCCATTGATGTATGGTTTGTTAGGATAGGACAATATTTGGCCGAGATACAACTATTTGAAAATCTGGAATCTGGGGGTGCAAAAAAAAAAAAAAAAAAATCAAACTATTGAGAAAATTGCCTTTGAAGTTGTCCAAATGAAGTTCTTAGCAATGCATATTACTAATCAAAAATGAAGTTTTGATATATTTAAGGTAAGAAATGTACAAAATATCTTCATGGAACATGATCTTTACTTAATATCCTAATGATTTTTGGCATAAAAGAAAAATCAATAATTCTGACCCATACAATGTATTTTTGGCTATTGCTACAAATATATCCCAGCGACTTAAGACTGGTTTTGTGGTCCAGGGTCACATATAATGAAAAGAAACGACTATAAAAGAAGAAACACGTCATAAGAAAGAAAAGATTTAGATTTAGGAAGAAACACGTCATACGTGACAAATATAATTGCATTGCTGAATGTACATGTATAGGCTAATGGACATTGTCTATATATTCACAAATCTCATCATATCACAACAAAAATGTAACCACTATTTATTATTTATTACAATATACATTAATGAGACCCATACAAAACGTCTGAAGTTCAAGTTGATGTTTATGGACGATTGGCAGATTGAACATTTAAAGTGGTCACATGTGGTTAATATTACCATAGATTAATATTAGAGATTAATAATATGGTGTTTTTTTCTAGAAGAAGGTAACAAAAGTTGTAATCCTAATGTAAACAGTTTAGGACTGAGGTTAAATTTATGACTTGCTTTATCAATATGATTATAAAGATAAAGTTTAAACTAACTCCAGTGACTGAAATATTCACAAACTGATATAGTTAGATAAATAAAAAAGCTGATAAATAACAGCAGAAATGTTTAGCATATAGACAAAAGTAAAACAGAGAGGAAAAAAATCATGAAATAAATCAATAACCACAACAAATTAGAAGGAATAATATTTTTGATTTTTTTTATGTACTCTTCTCAGCATTGCAAGTTCCTTATGATTTATGACCAAAATATGTCAATTGTTCAAAGTAATATGAGGTGAATTGTTTACATGCCTATACTAGGAATCCAAAACCATACTGCTTTTGCTCACATTTGATTCATTTTTTAAGGCACTCAAGCCTCTCTCTGCATAACTATTCTATAAATTTTCCATATGAATTTGAAACACATCTTTATGTTGAATTTAGTACATGCAGATATGTTGCAGGATAAGCAAAGCGAGACATTTCATCTGTCTGCGTGGGGTAGCCACAAGTTTAAAATATTTTTAGCACAATGTAATTTGGGATGCACGTTTTGAATGAGTGATACCTCAAAACAATGCATGTGTTATAGTTAACTTCCCACCTATCCATCAATACCAGAACAATGCACAACTTTAAAATATAATAATCCTGAAGCCAAATAATAAAAAAAAGGGGAAATGGAACATTCGTATCTAATTCCTAATAGTTTTAATACAAATCATGATGAAATACTAATTGCCAAGAGCTACACGGCTGTTTATTTCATTGTAGAACATTTTAGTTTTATGTTACTGTGACATCCGTATTCTATCAGAATAATCTAAATCTTTTCATAAAACCAGACTGCATATATGAGATTTATTTCTACCAAATGCTTTAGATTGAGAAAGTGTTTACTTTGTTTTGGCTCGGGATTACCTGAATCATGTTTGTTGCTTTAACTGAAAGACAGTGTATTTTTAGTTACCGATATGCTTTGCATGGGCTGGATCAGGAGAGTAAATGCTGAAATTAAGTGCCATTTTATTTCTTTTGATTAAATGGAAAGACCTGATAGTGTTTATTGCTTAGATATGTTTGACATTTAAAAAGAGTTTCTGCTGTGTTGAAGCTTTTGTAGTTACCATTTTGCTGAAGAGAATAGCTTGTGGTTAAGTTGTGGTTGGCTGCATGAAAGAAGCTTATATATGAATGAAGGCTTTATAGTGAATGATGCTTAATTCAGTGAGCAATACCTGTGCTAATGTCAGTGCAGTGGTAACTTCTTACTTACACCATTGCAAATGTGCTATACTAGCTTCAAAAAACACTTTTAAATGTTTTACTCATGTAAGTTCTTAGTTCAGTAATGTAACAAATGTTAGGTAAACTTTACCTAATGGTTCATTGCTCTTAAAATTAGGTAGTCTGTACTAAAAACATTAGATGAAATCTTCTCAATCAAATTGACCTAAAGTTGAGATGAAAATTAAAAGCTGTTTGAAGACAAGGTCAATAAGCTGGTGAATCTGGAGAAGGCTGTGAAAGAACTGCCTCAGGAGATCACAAATTTATCATCTAAAGCATCTAAATGTCTGTTTTAACACCACTACAGCTTAAATACATTACAGGCATGTCCGTTTGCTCAGAAGGTTTTGTGAGTTTTACTCACAACTGTTATCTATATCTGTGCATTTATCTTTTGTCATTGTAAGGATCTTTCACTTTTGCAACCACAAGAAAATGCAATTTGGGTTTTAAAATACAAAACAAACAGTGAAGGTAAGATGCAATGACCTCTTCATTTTAAGTTCAGACAAAAGTTTTTTAAAAGTAAAAATAATGTAAATATGTAATGTATGACATTCAGAATAAATTCAACTGTTTTTACTCTCCCAACATATCTTCAAGATAATAAAAATACAATCTGACCACATCCCTGCATTTTATGATGGCAATAACAGTGTAGGCTGAAATATTGCAAATGAAACATGAAGCATGTTATGTTTACTTTGTTTATTTCTTTATTTTCTATTTTATGTTACATAGTTAATGGCTTATATCTATCATGAGATTATGGGCACAGTGGACCTTGGCCATGGCCGTAGATAGGGTTGCCAGGTCTGCATAACAAAACCAGCCCGTTTGGTACTCAAAACAAGAACAATTGGGTGTTCCAGGAGGCGGGGGGTTTCGCTTCAACCTGCGGACCAAAACAAACAAACAAAAAAACAACCCATGCCAGCAGCATAAAAGTAGCCCAATTCTGCGCAACACTGACCATAGACTGGAGGTTGACCTGTACTGTGGAGATGAGGCAGACCTAGGATGTGGCTCTGGCTCTGTGATGGACCTGTGTTTGGCCGTGGCACTATGGGGGCCCTGAGCCGTGCCTCTGTGGGGTGAGTGGGGGGGATGAACCATTATAATAATTGTGACAACAGGGGTGGAGCCGTGGGTATGGAGCAAGGCTGGTGGAACAAATTGGTAATGAGAGACACCTTTGTGACACACAGATTTCAAGTGCCATGGAGGAGCTCCAGAAAAATATAAGGAGGAGTAATAACAGTGGAAAGAGAGAGAATACAAGACAAGGAGGGAGGAACAGATCAACTCATTGCCATCCACCACCATCCATCCACCAGGTCATGGAGGGGTGGCTGCCATTTGCCAGAAACCAGAGCTTGTTGCCGTTCCCTGTAATGGTGAGGAGCATGCGATGCGAAGGAATGGATTGTAAAAAGCCTTTGTAAAAACAAAACAACAACAAAACAACAACAAAAAAAGATTACAAAAAATGGTCCAGCTCCCTGGACATACATCTGCTCGGTCCAAGCTCCATTCCCATGACTCTTGGCCCCAGCCTTCTTTCCACATACCCCCCTCATCCAAAGCAGGCCAGGGCCGAGAGTCATGGGAATGGAGTGAGGACCAAGCAGCAGTGTGTCTGCAAAGCTGAACCTTTTCTATATTTTAATCTCTCCTCTCTTTCTCTCCTTTTCTTTTTGTCTCTCCTCTTCCTTTCATCTCCTTTCTCTTGCCTCATCTGTCCTTACCAGCAGGTGTCAAGGTTGCCGTGTTCGCCCCCCTCACCGGTGGAGAGGGAGTGAGCACAGTCTCAATGGGATCCCCTGCCTGTGTGGTCCGATGGGTGTATGTGGCAAGCAGGGTAGGACTGAGAGTTGTGGGAATGAAATGAGGCCTGTGGAACCAATGGCAATGAGAAACACCTGTGCAACACACAGGCCTCGAGTTCCACGGAAGAGCAGCAGTGGTGACAGTGAACTTTGGCCTTGAAAGGTCCTTCAGGAGAAGTGGGCAAGACAGGCTCCTCAAGGCAGTATTACAGTGCTTTAATACCCCCAGTGAGCAAGCCAAAGGCAACGGTGGCAAGGAAAAACTCCCTACAAAATTAAGATTATATGTAGGGAGAAACCTTGGGAGGAACCAAGACTCAGCAAGAGGGACCCATCCTCCTCTGGCCAGCACATATAGAGAATACTGCATATTTTGTAATTATAAGCCACAAATATTTACAATGTTTATGGCTAGATGATAATTAATACAATATTACCCCATTTTAAATTTAAATCCCTATTGAGAGCACTTACCTGACCACTTTAAAAGCACTTACTCTGGCTCTGAGATGGTCCTGTGGTTGGTCATAGTCCTGCCAGGGCTATAGGCATGGCACTGAGGGAGGCCTGGGCTGTGCACACAGGTCTGAATGGTGCCTGGACGGTGGTCGCAGCAATGTGTGATACTTAGGCTATGGCCACCTGGACTGTGGCCATGACACAGAGGGATGAGCAGTGCTGAGGCCATGGTGATAGGAAGCATGCTTTGACAGGTACCTCAGGTGAAATGGCCATGTCAGGCACCTCAGGCACACCCAACTTAAAAATACTTAACTGTACTCTGACAAGACTCATCCTGTACTGTGGAACTGACACTGCCCTAGATTGTGGCTCTGGCTTTGAGATGGTCCTGTGGTCAGCCATGGTGCTAAGGAATATCTGTGGCTGCAGCATTGAGGATTACATGGGCTGTGGCACTAAAGCTAAAAAAAAACACACCAAGCCAACTTCAAAGAACTAGCGGTGACAAAAGCCAATGGTGTTGTTGCCTTGCATCAGCTGCTTCTGGATCAGAAATTTGCACTTGAACACACCACACAGACTACAGCCGTGAATTCTGCACCTGCATGATATCAGCAGCTATCAATAGTAGGGCTGTGCAATTAATCGAAATTCAGTTTCGATTTCGATTTCGGCCTCCAACGATTATGGAAATACAGTAATCGAGATAAAACGATTATTGTGCCCCATCCCGCCCCCTTTCCAGCGGTGCTCTTTCGTTCCTCCATGAAAGCCCAATTTCACGTGCAAATCAGTAAAATCATGTAACGAGACTTTTGCAAAATGGGACGTGCTTGATTTATTTAAGTTCATTAGATCTATTCATTTTTTTTTTAAAAAAAGCGTGAAAGAGAACTTGCACTTTCTCGGGAAGATTACAGTGTATGCGCTCAGAGGCGGAACACAGCACGGACATGTAAAGTCATCTTTTAGCGCCTAAACGGTCAAATACACGCAAAAATGTGTCAAAATGCGGCGCTTAGTGATTATTCACGTAAACCCTCGTCGGTTATGTAATAAATGAACGTAAAGAGTTGAGAATGAAAATACGCATGTAACAGTAAATTGGATCCGTGCGGCTGTTAAAGTGACAGCGGACTATATTCCTGCTGCGACTGTGTGCTTAATATTAATCAAACAACAAAAGACAAAGACAAAATATCTCACTGCTCTTGACTGAAGGACCTGTAGCTTTAGTAAGAAACAAAGGAAGTTTAATTCTTACAGTGAAGACTGCTGTTTTATTTTACATTAGTTTATTCAATTTCTGTAGTAGGCTGTTAACTGAATACTTTAGACTTGCAGCACGTTGTTTCATTTGTATCTTTTTTTTTATTCTATTCTATTTCAATAATTTTGAGGACCTTTTTTGTTGTTTTTTATTTTTAACTAATATTAATCGTAGTATTCTGCTGTGGTATTGAGAATTGTGACATTTTGCTGGTCTCTAAAATGTAGATGTCATAGCAACCTTATTTACAGAAATATATATTTGAAATACAGTATATCACTATCTTTAAATAAATCTTTCATATAAAGTTTTGGTCATATGGCCCACTAATAATCGTTTTAAATAATCATGATTACAATATTGACCAAAATAATCGTGATTATGATTTTTGTCATAATCGAGCAGCCCTAATCAATAGCCTGTATTCGTCATTTAAAAGGAGAAACCTTAATAAGGATATACTCAATTCAGTATATGCATGCTGTCTGTCATTCTAGGTGTATATGACTTTCTTCTTTCAGACAATCAGAGTTGTATTCAAACATGTCCTGGCTCTCCCAAGCTTTATAATGGCAGTGAATGGGGTTTAAGATTTTAAAGTCCAATAAAAGTGCATAAATCCATCATAAAAAAGTGCTCCAAACAGCTCCGGGGATTAATCAAGGCCTTCTGAAGCGAATCGAGGCATTTTGTAAGAAAAATATCCATATTTAAAACTTTATAAAGCTTAATCTCTAACTTCCGCTAACTGTCGTGGTTCCACACTTTTATTTAACTTCAAAATCTTAAACTCCATTCACTGCCATTATAAAGCTTGGCAGAGCCAGGACATTTTTTAATATACTGTAACTTCAATTGTATTTGTCTGAAAGACGAAAGTCATATAAACCTAGGATGGCTTGAGGGTGAGTAAACTGTGGAGTAATATTCATTTTTTGGTGAACTATCCCTTTAAGACCCTTAAAGGTGGAGTAAGCGATTTCTGGAAGCCAATGTTGATATTTGAAATCACCAAAACAAACACGCCCCTACCCCAAAAGGGTCTTGGCCCTATTTTGACAGCTCCGCCCCACACATATGTAATCTACGCAACCCAGGCAACGATTAACGATCTGTGAAACAAAGCAAAATGATGTGTTTAAAGAGAATGAAAAATAATATCAAAAAGACTGGTCCTGTCTGTTGTTAATTCAAGCGGTGATGTTCCACAATGTTGTCCGTTGACGCTGTACGTAATCATGTCACTGGAATTCGAGTGATCACTGTCCCAACGTGCAGTGAGTCAGGGAATTTACCAGTGACCGAATTCGTGTACACGATCAACTTATTCACGAGCTAGGGAAGCTGATTGAGATGCACCCCGTGTCTACACTGGATGCTGTGCGGCACGACAAATCTCCGACAGAGAACTGCTGCCGCGTTCTATTTATGACGTACTGACACAAATTTCAAACGATTTTCAACGGTCGCTTTATCGCGTCCAGTGTAGGCAGACATTAGCTGTTGCGGCGCGGCGCGTCCGGTGTAGACGCGGTGTTACTCACCTATCGAGAAGAACCAAATCAACCTCAGCGTCCAATCGCAGGCCTTCCGCTCCTTGAGTTCTCTCCAGCGCTGGAAAGCTGATCCGATATTTACACGGGTCCTTCTTCTTGCCTTATCGTTCCACATACGTTTTCCGCTTTTGTTTTTTATCCACCATCTCTATCTTTCTGTCACTCGGCTCGGCTGTTTACTGAACACTCTCTCCTTCATATTATGAGTAGACATGCCCCTTACTGCTGATTGGCTACAAGTTTGTTTTGGTACTCGGCCCCAACTCAATTTTCTAAAGCGTTTTTGAAAAATTACATACCCCACCTTTAACAATACTTACTTACACTCTGACAAGATTAATCCCACAGTGCAACAGTGGTGACAGGGAGCGTTGGCCTTGACAGGTACCTCAAAATCAGTGGCCTAAACAGGAACACCTACCTAAACAACATTTATCTGCAGTGTGACTAGTACCTAGACTGTGGCTCTGGCTCTGAAATGGTCCTGTGGTCAGCCCTGGTGCTGTATGGGGCCAGGCTCTAAGCTGTGCCTGGGCTGAGGATGCAGACTGATGGATTACTAGGCTGTGCCTTTGGCACTGAAGCAGTGGTGACAAGGAGTGTTGGCCTTACCTGCACTCTGACTAGATTAATCCTGTTGTGTGGAGTAAAGGCAGGTCTAAACTGCAGCTCTGGATCTGAGATGGTCCTGTGTTCAGCTGTGGCACTGTTTCAGCTGCGAGCAAGGTGCTGATGGGGTCCAGATCTGCTGTGGCTCTGAGCAGTGTCTGGGCTGCAGCCACAGCGCTGAGTGGTGCCTCGGCTGGTCACCTCAAGTATGCCCAATCTAAAAACACTTACCTGCACTCTGAATTAATTCTGTACTGTGGTGTTGATGCAGATCTAGACTGTGGATTTGGATCTGAGATGGTTCTGTGGTTGGCTGTGGCACTGTTTCAGCTGTGAGCAAGGTGCTGATGGGGTCCAGATCTGTCGTGGCTCTGAGCAGTTTCTGGGCTGTAGCCACAGCACTGAGTGGTGCCTCGGCTGGTCACCTCAAGTATGCCCAACCTAAAAAAACTTACCTGCACTCTGAATTAATTCTGTATTGTGGTGTTAATGCAGATCTAGACTGTGGCTCTGGATCTGAAATGGTTCTGTGGTGGGCTGCGGCGCTGAGGGATACCTGGGTTGTGGCTACAGAAATGTGACTCTAGCAGTGGCTCAAGGGCGGGTAAATGTGACAGACTCAGGAACACCTTTGAAAACTACACAAAAGGCTTTTGTTACATAACTAAGCTGATTTCTTTTGCCTTGTAGCTGTAGATTGCTAGTTTCGGTTATTTGGGGATGTTACAAGGGACCTTTTGCCCTAACTTCCAGACTGCTGGCCTGAAACTGCTGTCATAGCTCTCCATAGCTATAACCACAACACGTTTTGTTGATTTGGTGTATTGGTTTTAGATTGTGCAAATAAAATTGACCTGGAGCGGATTACTTACTAGTATCTGCACTCTGACAAATGTCTCATGTAATTCTTAGCAGTGGCTGTATCAATACCATACCAGGTCTGCAGCAATTTTTGCGGATCCTGCAGAAAATAATTAGAGAATTTGCAATGGTCAATAAATACATTGAATATATTAATGACGTGTGCAGTAAAATATCTCAAAAGTGGATCATTGAATAAAATTTTAAAAAGTTAAAGTTTAAAGTTTGCTTTTATACTTCAACAACACTTTACAACACTTTGTGTGCATTTACTAGAACTTTCGGTGGCAAGATGCTTAGCACCACCTTGTGGCTGTAGCATTATACTACAAAGGTATTTTAATCGCTTACTAGGCCTGCACATTTTTACTGATCCAGTAACATTTACAATCAACAGAAAGTTTGAATTGAGGTGAAGTGATTTGAAAATGCTCCTTACATCTGGTCAGACTTAGAGAGGCATGTAAATGAAATGGATACTGCGACATCCAAGAATAATAAATGTGCATATGTTCTAAATTGTTTGGAAGCAGCAGTCATGATAAATTACTGTTATATGCAAATTAAATAACAATACGCCAGAGTAAGTTATGAGTTACCATCTACTCACCAACAAAGACTGCAGATGTAGAGAATTACAGCCGCGCCAGTAGAACCATTGTAGAACGCGGACCTAATTTAGAAGCATCAACTGTGATGTCATAAGACGCACATGGAATGTTTACGTTTAAACTGAAATGCAGTGAGAAAAGTACCAACGAACACTAATAAATTAATATTCAATTAAAATAAACACCTTGTTCATAATCTGACGTCTTAACGTATTATGTCCGTCTGATCGTTTAATAATTTCTTGCCGTTTGTTTGTGTAGTCATTCTGATTACGTCACTTAGATAAATAGTGAAACTTAAATTTGCACAATTTGTTAGACAATCAAATATGTTTTACAACAGTTTTTATTTTTTTTCTTCTTTTTACAGGCAAGCAAGCCCATGGTTTCCTGGAAAGATGTCAGTCCAGTTTTAGAATCCTTTTGTGGTAAGAAACTATATGCTTAGAAAATCCATGTTGTAGCAAAACGCACCACACTGTAAAAAATAATTTTGTATACACAGATGAGATACAGATGGATATTGTAAAATACTTTGATTTCTTTCTTTTTAAACTCTCTATTCACTGTTAAGGAGACACAAGTGTACAAAAAACTCTTTTGGGCTATAACTAGAGTAAAACGTACACAATCACATTTCAGGTTGCTACTGCTGACCACTTAAAAGCATCAAATCGTTCATAACTAAAACAAGTCTAACATCTTTCCCCATCAAACAAATAACTGGTGATATAAACTGGTGCAGTTATTAAGACCTACAAGTCATGTACTTCACATTAATTCTAATCAGCCTCTCTGAGCAACACTAGTTGTATATTTTCTATAAATTAGTACAATTTATAGAAAATAAACTGACTGTCCCTTTTAATAGGATGACATCCATGATCATTACACCACAAAGAAGTTAAAGAAAATTTAAATCAGAAAATCAGTGTTTTAGGTTATGTATATACACATTTAGTGAAAATGTCAGCACATCTTTTGCAATGCGACATGACTTAAATCTCTTAAATTCTTATGACAAATGTGCAACGACATACCAATTTCTTCCATCCTACAGAACACAAGTACAAATAGTCATTGATTTATGGGCATTTAAAAGTTAACTCCAACTGCAAAATACCCGGACACCACAAATTTAAGAGCACCCCCAAAAACATTGTTAAAAAAAAAAAAAAAAAAAAAAAAAACAGGCCAGAGATTAAAGACACATTGTTTATTGGAACTTGTACTCAAAATACAGAGACACATAAGGGTTCTTGGTCCAGCTTATGGCAAATATGAACAAATGCATCATTCATTCAGGCAAAAATAGGGGTGGTATGTTAATATAGACTTATAAATGAAAACTACTATCAATTTTTGAACAAGTTTCAACAGATTTGTGACCCTGGACCACAAAACCAGTCTTAAGTCTCAATTTATCAGAGTTGAGATTTATACATCTGAAAGATGAATAAATAAGCTTTCCATTGATGTATGGTCTGTTAGGATACAACTACTTGAAAATCTGGAATCTGAGGGTCCCAAAAAACACTAAATATTGAGAAAATCACCTTTAGTTGTCCAAATGAAGTTCTTAGCCATGCATATTACCAATCACATTTATGGTAAGAAATTTACAAAATATCTTCATGAAACATGATCTTTACTTAACACCCTAATGATTTTTGGCATTTATTATATATATATATATATATATATATATATATATATATATATCTCTCTCTCTCTCTCTCTCTATACAATGCATTTTTGGCTATTGCTACAAATATACCCCAGTGACTTAAGACTGGTTTTGTGGTCCAGGGTCACATTTAACATACAATAGAACCAGATACAATTTATTGAGCACCTAAGTTACACTAATGACTGTGGAAGAAAAACAACCATTCCCAAAGCTTCAGAAGACAGCTTTACTTCAGTGGAAATTTCCAGGTGCCACGAAAATGCTCATGAAACCTATGAAATAAGGACAAATTTAAAGTTAGGAAACAAGTGATTATACATCACAAAGCATGCACCAAAGCTTAACACGTGCTACAAAACAGCAAGCAGTTACTAGCATTAAAATGAATCAGAATAAAAACGTGTTCCAGTGATTGAGGATAGAACCAGCTGATGGGAAACATGCTGGTACCGAAGACATTGCACTGGCTCTATTATTCCTCCACACATACATACAAGAGTACAAAAAAACCACGAGTATGCCAAGAAGGAGGGTTTCACTCAAAAGGTCACACAAAAAGGCAATTTAATCTCATTCGAAACAAACTATGCGTCATAAAAATATTTAACGTACGTTAATCTCTAAAAACGCAACAAAAAATGACCTCTACTTCACATACCATCGAACACGTTTCCTCAGCGCTGCAGTGGAAAGTAGAGAGAAAGAAGAATGGCCGCTCGCGTTATTTTATAGTAGCGGTGTCGTCATTTTAGCGTCACGGGAAGGCATCCAATCAACGGAAGACTTCAAGTAATGACGGAGGGGAAACATCTTGAATGTAAGTGTTAAATTATGTTAAAAGTCCAGATATTTTGTAAAAAAGAATGAAGTAATAATGCTCAATCATTCGTTAATTGTTGTTATTATTATTACTAAACAGTTTATCAAATACAATACTTTACATTGTATTCAGTTTGTTTTATTATGCACTTTGAATGTACTGGTGTAGTACAATAGTTGATGTAGACCCTGCTTGTTTGTTTTACTGCAAACATCTAAACATAAAATTATAAGTGTTTACATTTAATAATAGAAGAAAACAACAATTAGTGAAACTGAAACCAACAATTACTAAAAAACTGGATCTATAAAAAATGGAACATTATGTAACCACAAACGACTGTAATTGGTCCACCCTGAGCAGCGAAGAATAAAGTAACGGGAATCACGTGACACAGTACGGATCTAACTAAAAGTAGTTTCTGGTTTAATTCTAGCCTGAAAGTTATAAAATTCGTGACTGTTTCAAGGCCAAATAAAGCTTCTCAATGTCATTTTGATCCAGACCACTGATGAAATAGTGAAACCCTTCCTACCTATGGCGCCAAAATTTTTATTTTTTTTTTTTGCAATTAATAAGTTGCTGTAGCACGCAATGTGTAAATGAGAGCGAAGGCATTTTTTCGCGATTGATGCAGTAAGAGCCGAAAGCACACACACTTAATTCATTCTTTCTTGAAAAGGTCCACGTGTACGACACATTTGAACTGACTGGACGCGCGCGGAGGGCAAAGTTCACACGGAGGCAAGATGGCGGCTTCCTGTGACAGGTATTGTATCGCTCAGGCAGGGTAATAGGATTATGTGTAAATAAATTCGAAGACTCAGACATTTGAAAAGCTCTTTTTACTTTACTTTACCCATTCGGTATGCTCATTAAATACCCAAATGGCCTCACGGCCTGTGAGTTTATTCCTCACGGTGTCAGAAATCGTTGCTATGATTTCTCTCACAATAGAGCACTGTTTCGGTACAATGGTGTAGTAAATGGCATGATACTAAAAAGTTACCATAATCACGTACACTCGTGTTTCTAATGAGTATTAAATAGCTTGGGTAATAGTGTGTGCACAGGTTGTTGTTTTGTATATTTTGTGAAGGACGTGGTATTGTTTTTCAGTTTGTTGCCGCTGATTCTGCTGTTGTGTCTGAGCGCTCAGGCTGTGGACCGCAGCAATTTTAAAACATGCGACCAGAGCGCCTTCTGCAAGTGAGTATGATGAGTACACTATGTATAAGTTGATCAACCTGGAAAAATGAACGTGAATCAGAGGGTATCCGAAAATGTATGTGCACTGTCATGTGATATGTCTAACGTTAAGTGCTGCTCAGAATTGCCCAATCACAGCGGTTTGCGGTTGTGAGGGAAATATCATTGTATTTTTATCGATCCTTGGAATTAATATATGTGTTCTTTTTAGTTTACAAATGTCTTAAATATTAAGACAAAAACAATAGCGTGTTGCTCAACAGAAGATTTAATTTACTGAGCCAGCATGCGCCCCCTGCAGGAAGACTAGTTAATGAAATTAGACAACAGTTCCTGTCCAATGCTCCACAATGTCATGAACTTTCCCTTACGAAAATTAACCACGTTTTTATTATAGTAAAAGTGAAGTAACCATTTTTTTTTTGGCGGATTGATTCCCATTTGTATAATCACAGTTTTACTAATACATTGTTAAACTATGGTTCATTTTTGGTTACAATTTAACTACAATAACCATGTTTTGTTTTGGTTTTTTGTTGATTCAGTGAAAGTTACTGAATTTAACTTTTTAATGAATTTACAGCACAATTCAGACATTGAGTTTTTTATGTAAAATGTTGTCTGTCACTGCTATTGAGTATGTATGGATATTTTTATTGAACACATACCGATTTTTTTTTTTTCCAGTGCATACTTAAAATGCAAAAATATGTAAAATAGTAAACCAACTACTTTTCATTTAAGTGTTTCTTTAGTATTGCAACTACACTACAAGTGAACTTGTAGGTATACTGCTAGTTTACTAATTATATACTTTTGAGTTTATAGAGTACACTTTGCAGCATACTTTAGTGAACTACTAGTTTAATATATTTTATATGCTTGCAAGTTTTCTTCAAATGAACTTAGTCACCTCAGTTGAAAATATCCTTTTTTTGACAATTTTTAACATTGGGAATGAACTAGCTAATGGGGAAACCTGAGACAGTGGATGATTTTTCAGACAGATGTGATTAGTCCTTTTGTTTTACTTCCTTTTCATCAGATACAGTGTTTAGCCATATTCACATTCAGAATGATGCACAAATGTGACATGTCTGATGTTTTGTTGTATATGAATGATTTCTGCATGTTTGTAGGCGTCAGAGGGAGCTGAAGCCAGGTCAGTCTCCATACAGAGCTCTGCTGGATACACTGGAGCTGAGCAACTCCAGACTCACACTGCAGCTCATCAATGACAACAACAAGGTCACAAAATATACAGAAATAGACAGATCCATTGCAGTTTCTTAACAACAAATGTGATTCATCTCAACATTAACTGTTTGGGTTAAAGTCACAGTGAAATCAAAATTACAAATCTTGTTTTTTAATGATTATTCAATTTAACTGCAACATTATGAGTTATCATTTTTTATTTAATTTAATTTTTTTTTTTTTTGTATTCATGTGCCCTCATAATCTTTTAAAAACACTGACTTCCCCTCCACCTCACAACAACATCTCCTCTCTGAAGGCAATAATCTCTGTCACTCACAGGGACAAAATCAAGTCCCGTTTTACACGTTTTTCTTGTTCGAGAAGTCGTTTCAATCAGGTATACATCACAGTAGGGAAGAAAAGGTGATTGCTGTTTCATTTCAACTTTAAGATATAGAATTTAGCGGTGGGAATCCGATCTGTTTCAGATTCTGGGAATCATAATCGGAATCTAAAATGATTCTTTATCTACGTTAATCATGTCTTTTATTTATTTATGCATTTGTTAAATTACTTATTAGGAGCACTTTTTAAAATAATTACAAAGTAATAGTAAATCAAAACAATTGTGTGTTAAGAATTATTTATTAGATAAACATAGCTATAAAACATAGCAAATATAAACTAATAAAGGGGAACAAAGAAACACATTACAAGCAATAGACAAGAAGTGCTTTCCATATTCTGAATGCTTTAATTAAGAGTGTTAAGATTTGTAGAAGAGCGAATCATTATACATCAGAGAAATGATTTTTCCCCCACTCCTAATAGAATTCCTTTTTGAAGAATTTGTCAGAAATGAATTTGATGGCAAAAAAATGTTTCCATTGCCACGACTGCTGAAAAAGTGTCTGGTCAATGTTGTGCTCCACAGTGTGGAAGAGCTGAGACTCTTTGCGTTTGTTTGTAGGTTCGCTTGTTGCTTGAGCTGTACAGACTGCAGGGCAACATGACACGGGTGAAGATTAATGAACTCAAACCACTTAAGCCTCGTTACGAGGTTCCGGATGTACTCATCTCTGATCCCATTACTGAAATGTGAGTCAAGGCTACTTACACCATCAGAACTGCTTTTACTGTATACAGATGAAACAACTAGACATTTGTAAACTGAGTCAGGTCCTTTGTCATTTTAAAATGAACCTAAGACCCCAGTGGTCGACCGGTGTGGATTTTTTGATGGCCAGTATGATATCTTAAGGCTGAAATACACTACATGACTTTTAAAATCTGAAATCATTTACTTGATGACTTTGTAAATTAAAGTGTCAAACATGTTTGATCTCTTTTGGCTGGATGAAATCAAAGTCTGAAGCAAAAAATCATACACTACGATTTTCTATGAAATCTGTCAACTCAAATATGCACTGGCTCTGACTTTTGGTAACTAGCATGAACTTGTAAATGGATTTTCTACTAGACAGTAAATCAGGTCAAAAAACTCTGTAAAAGTCGTGTATTCCAGCATTTAGAGGGAGGGTGGCTGATAGACATGATATTACACTATTAACTGAACTAATGTACATAACATTTGCTGCAATGATATTTAGATTTATTTTACATATTTACTACATTAGAAATACTTAATTGTAAAATGAATATGAAAAAATATTTGAACTTGATAAAGAACAGTACAATCAGTAATCTTGTAAGTTTGTGAGCACAAGAATCATATTTTCTCAAAATAAAGACCGGTAAAACTAATTGTATGCAGTGACATGAATATGACCATATAGTTGGATATAGTGCAGCATAGTTTGAAATCAAGTATTTAAAGATTTAAAGCGCTCAGGTACTGACATTCTTAGTGCTGTCAAAATAAAAGTCTTGTCGCTGTCAAAATAAAATCTGCTTCCAAAACTTATCGGCCAAACAGAACAACTTGTCAGCCGATACTGATCATTTAAAAATGCCAAATATTGTCCATTAAATCTTCTTGTGTTTCGTAATGTGTTTTCTTATCTGTCTAGGCAAGGTTCCATATTGCATATGATAATTTGGGACAATTTTTTTCCCCGTTGTCATCTGTCTTGTGTCTGTCTTCAGGCTCTCAGTGGTGGCTCAGGATGAGAATAGTCTGGTGTTGTCTCTGGGTGGCAAAGATCAGCGGCTCATCGTAAGTGCTCAGCCATTTCGGCTGGACATCGTTGAGGGTCCTCAAGTGCTCATGTCACTCAACTCCCGTGGCCTGTTGGCCTTCGAGCACCTACGAGCACGCAAGGACACGTGAGTCCAACAACACAAGCTGGCAGAAAGGGCATCACATTCAGGAAGTTCAGTTCCGATACTACCCACATTATATAAATATGAAAAGGTTTAATACTGAAATAATATTCAGTAAATAATACTTAATACTAAAAAGTTAGCACTGCTTTCCTGGGCTATATTTCTGATTAATTGAATATTTTTTTCACTCTTTCTACCTTTCATAGACACACAGTCTTCACACCAAGAACGATAACAAAATCCTAACCTATGATTATATGTATGCATCCACACCAATGCACAATAATGTTCTGTTTATTAGAAGCACACACTACAGTTATGTAGTCTGCTGCTAAATGCAAGACCAATACATTTAGGCTGTGTTTACACTGCAAAGCTTAATGCACAGTTCCAATCTTTTGACCATATCTGATTTTTTTTTTTTTTATAAGAAAAAATTATTCATATAAACTCCCACCTCCAGATGTATTGCAGTTCGTTTAACATCTCAACCTGCTTGAATCATCACATATTTGTATCGATTTTCAACTGGCTTGGGGTGCATTGTTGCATCTCTAGCATGCAGGCAACATCTGCTTCATAATTTTACATTATGAGAAGTTATCTCTGTGGGCAAATGTGTCTCCCTCGTCTTGAAATGGCTTGGAATTCCAATGGGAATCAGATTTATGTGTTTAAGTCAGATGTCGGAAATGTATCTACTTTCAAACCACAATTGGATGTTGCTCAGAACGGATGTGAAAAGTAGGATCTTGTGCGGATTTTTGTGATTACGTGTGTATATCAGATCTGTATCACATGTGAGTAAAAAATAAGATTTTTGTGTGCCGGTGTAAATGCAGCCTTATTGGTCATGTTTCACCTCAAAATCAGAAGGGCAAAAAAAAAAAAAAAATTTTTTGCCTGTTTTTTTTAGACCATCAACACTTTTTGCATTGTGGCATTATTTTCATGACAGTTAAGATTTTAAAACAAACCATCAACACATGAGAATGAACCTAATTAGTCATACCTTAATGGAATACCTACTGTAAAAATTTTTTTCAAAATTAAAAACATTATTTCATGAAGTGCATCAGGGCCTGCTTGCAACAAACCCCTTAAGGCTGGAATAACAGATACCAAGAACTTTTGCCTAAAATTAAAAGGGGTTTGTTGCTGCTGGAATGCATTTTCCCCCCTGTGTCCCCCCTGATTAAAATCTGAGCATTAATCTCTCACTTTCTAACTTGTAATCTTGCGGTTACTTCTTTTTTCATTTCTGGCTTTCCCTGTCTGCACTAACTCTCTGTTAAAGCAAGACTGCTTTCATCTAAGCCCAGTTAAGCACATCAGTGATCGTCCATTTTTTTTCAGTGACCTTAGCTCTGGTTTTCCCTTTCATCATCTTCATGGGAATTTCCAAAAAGTCTTCAATAAAGAATTCTAAGAATTTCTGAGATGAATCACAGTATTAAAACCATTTATTTGGATGAAACAGCAACAACAAAATCATGTGACATTGTTAAATAAAAGCCTCTATTGATTATAACAAAAATATATACTTAGATTTTTATTCCAAACTACAGATGTACATAAAAAACTTCAAAACTTGATTTTGAACAGGAACTACATTGATTTACTAATTCCACAGAAGCATATATAAGCATTATATACACACAACTTTGGATCCATGGTACAGTATGTTTCAACAAACGTCAATAATTTTGAATGGAATTTTTAAACCCTACTGTTGGAGTCCAAATGGTCACCATTTGGCTTGGTTTGTTGTGTTTTGTACTGTTGAAAGCACAATATGACTGATGTCTGATCTTATTTTATTCTGAGAATAAAATAACACTTTAATTTATAAAAATACTGGGTTCTGAGATGTCTGTCTTTCAGATAAAGACAGATCAAGTAATTGTCAGACATGTCATTCAGAAATACAGTTGTAAATGTTTAAATTCTCATGACATTCTCTTTTCCTTCCCCTCTTTTTCTCAACTTTCCTCTCTTCTGTCCCGCTCAGCAGTATCTCTCATAAAATAAGTAACACAGTTGGTAGCATGTGGGACTCGCTCAAGAGCATGTTCTCTAGGTAACATCCATTTGTCCAGTTCTTGACTTTAAAAAAAAAAAAAAAAATCTTAGATTTACATTTTTTTTACTTAAAGGAATCGTTCCCCCCCAAAATGAAAATTTCCCAATATTTTACCCATTCCCAGGAAATAATAATCAGGAAATGTTCATTTTTGGGTGAACTATTGCTTTAAATTCAGTGTTTAATTAACATTTGTTAACTTGTTTTAATCAATAGTAGTTTAAATATCTGCATCACCCCAAATTATGCATGCACACTTTATCCAGTAGTGTACAATTTGCTTTTGATTTAGTATTAAATTGTATGTGTGTTTTAGATTGAAATAATAATTGAAGCTAATTCAGTATTAAATTATATGTGTGTTCTAGATTGAAATAACAATTGTAGTACCTAAAATCTTTAGTGTACCAGTGATCATTGTTTAGATTTGATTTTAATTTTACGGCCATTAGTTTAGTAGTATTTTCATCTATAGCCATAAACTGTGTGTTCAAACACTGCTGTGTTCAAACTGTACCTTTTGTTGCACCCGCCAGTTGTTGGAGGATCATAAATATTTACCATAAACATTTACTGACCATGAAGCTGTATTTGGTTAAACAAAACAAAAACAACAACAAAAAAGTTATTTAACATTTCCCAAAAATGTATATTTGCTTTTGAGAAAAGTTTAACGTAAATCTTCATTTGTATCAGACTGACAAGCTGCTGTACAACAAACATGTTGCCAGTTCCAAATATCACAGCCTTAGTATTTAACCTGTAGTTTGCCATCTGTGCTCCTGGCTCTGTTTAATTTTTGAAAGCATTCAATGAACAAACGGAAAGTTATAATTACATTTACATGCAGTATTGAAGAACAAAGGTCCAAAATAATCTTTTAAATTTAACTGTGTGCATCTCAACAAAATTATTTGTCCTCATTGATTGTATTAATGGATGAAAATAGCATTTGGGGAAGAAACAAGTGATCTATTTTCTTATTTCTTCTTTTTTTTTTTTTGAGATGCATTCACCCCAGAGGTGCATTATGCTGTTTTTACAGGTGATACATAAACTGCGTCCCAAATGAGGCATTTATACACTATATGCTTATGCACTATGCACTCAACCATGTAGTGTATGAATTTTATGTTTATTTTGTCATTAATAATCGGAGTCTGATAGCCCCTCCCCCTTCGCGCCGTAATTAAAGCTGTGACAGTCCAACATTCCACACTTCATTTTTTCGGTTATTTAGGTGCATCATCTGTGTATTTAAAGTGCACTTTTTCTTTTTGGAATTTTTAGTGTGAACACGCTACTCACGCTATTCATACTACAAAACGTTATAGAATAGTGCATAAGTACGCGATTTGGGACGCACCTATAGTGTTTAATTTGTCCATTTACACTGTGCAAATAACCAACCTTCTTGACAAACGGTGTTTCATTAACTCCATCCACCATTGCTCAGATAGTTTAATAAAACCATTGTTAAACAACTGCACAATTACATTCATCCAGAATATTATTTGAAAAGCAGTATTTACCGGGATGACACATGCTCTGTTTAACATGCATTTAATAGCAATGGCCAGTCAAAGCAAACTTGTAATTTTGGTATAACAAAAGTCAATGCTTGTTTTGTCGTGGAATCACCATGTATTTGTGTTTAATTGCAAAATGTTATCAAGTACAGGTATTGTATTGGTCTGATTATCAAGGAGTCATTGAGTGCATCTCTAATTCACCCTCCTTAAACTTGTTTACTTGTACCAATCCATATTTGTATTAAGAGAAAATTTGCCTGCTTTCCAGTAAAAGTGAGTCGGAGCAAGCGACAGGACAGGAGAATGTGGAGCAGCAAACCGATGAGGTGTGTGTAGATATGTTTTCAAAAATTAGACTTCTCTTACCCTGTTGTATTTATTTAACAATACCTAGATAGTGTAACATTTTCATTTTGGAGCTTTGAGCTCTTCAACAATTTGTTATTAGTGGTAAAATTTAAACATGTTTTCCTTTTTTTCCATACAAACTTAACCTGTTGGCTTTTTTTCTTTATCTCTTACTGTTTAGGCTGGACAGATAAAAGAAGAAGAGGATAAACCGGGCTTGTGGGAGGAAACATTTAAATCTCATACTGATTCAAAGCCCAATGGTATATTGAAATGTGGTTAAATGTTTCTCATTTAATTCTATAACATATTCAGTGTAATACTGGTGAAATAATTCCAGTCAAGTGTGTTTGTTTGTTTAATCTTTTTTTTTTTTTAATCTTCATTTCAACTCAGGTCCATCGTCTATTAGTTTAGATTTTTCTCTACCTGGTGTGGAACACATCTATGGCATTCCGGAACACGCAGACACACTCAAACTGAAAAACACAGAGTGAGTTTTTACACTTGCATGAGATTGATGCGGGACACACAAGCAACTTAAAGGAATAGTTCGCCCACAGCTGAAAATGTGCTCACTGTTAGGCCATCCAAGAGTTTGCTTCTTCGGATTAGGAGAAATTTAGCATTGCTTCACTTGATTACAGATGAATCCTCTGCAGTGAATGGGTGCCGTCAGAATGTCCAAACAGCTGATAAAAACATGGCACTGATCCACAAGTAATCCACATGACTCCAGTCCATCAATTAACATCTTATGAAGTCAAAAGCTGTGTGTTTTTAAAAAAAAAACAAATCCAGCATTAAGACGTTTTAACTTTAAATAGTTGCTTCCCGCTAAAATACGAGTCCATAATCCATAATAACGCTTCCTCCAATAAAAAAAAAAAGTCCATCCCCTGTCATCCTCTCATATCAAAATACACCCATATATTTGTTTAGATCTGCTTTGGACTGTTTTCTCTTGTAAACGATACTTGATCTGTGCAGACAGTTTTTTTCACTAGAGAAAGCAATATTATGGATTATTGACTCATATTTTAGAGAACGCAACGGTTTGAAGTTAAAAACGCCTTAATGTTGGATTTGTTTCTTCCAAACACGCAGCTCTTCGCTTGAAAGCCGTTAATTGATAGACTGGAGTGGTGTGGATTATTGTGATGTTTTTATCAGCTGTTTGGACTCTCATTCTGACAGCACCCATTCGCTGCAGAGCATCCATTGATGAGCAATTGCTACATTTATCCAAATCTGTTCCGATGAAGAAACAAACTCACCTGCATCTTAGATGGCCTAAGGTAGATTTCAGCAAGTTGTCATTTTTAGGTGAACTATTCCTTAAACCAGTAAAGGAAGATTTTTTTTTTTTTTTTTCAAATGCAGACATGAATTCAAATATAAATATATACTAAATTTTGATGCTGGTCCAGGGTGATTATTGCTGGCTAGTGTTGGTTGTGCTATTAGCCATGCTGTCCACCAGCCAAATCTAAACTGAATATTGAATATATTTAAATGAAGATCCATTGCTATGAAACATTATGTGACACCAGCTTATCGTTTATTTCTTTATTTTTTTAGCTTATCATGCTGGCACAAAATCATGTAAACAGTAGTGTTCCCCTAAACCATTGTTCTGTTGTTTTTCATAGTGGATCAGACCCGTATCGGCTGTACAACTTGGATGTTTTTGAGTATGAGCTACACAACCCAATGGCCCTTTATGGGGCAGTTCCTGTCCTTATATCTCATAGCACTGACCGCACCATGGGCATCTTCTGGCTCAATGCAGCAGAGACATGGGTGGACATCAGCTCAAATACAGCAGGAAGGGTGAGAGTGAGCAACCTGCTCTTTCTTTAGTTGATTTTGTAAGTTGTCTAATGCTTTTGGTTGACAAGGTTAATGTTCAAATTAGGGAAGCACAATACATCAGAGAGCATTGCAATATTGCCTAATGTTAACAGTTTGTTTGATCAAGTGGATCAGTTTTGGCATCAGTGCATTTCTTTAAATGTTTTATAACAATTGCTTTAAATGTGTGTCCATATTTCAGACAATGTTTGGAAAAATACTGGACTTTGTACAAGTTTCTAGTGAAGCTCCTCAGACAGATGTACGCTGGATATCTGAGAGTGGTATTATTGATGTCTTTATCATGCTGGGACCAAAACCCGTGGATGTCTTCACTCAGTATGCCTCGCTCACAGGTACAGAAGCAGACAGGAAAAGGAAGTGCCACTGCACACTTCACTGCATGCAGTGTTAATGCTAAACTTGGGAAACCTTTCTGTATAGGACATTTCATGTTGGTTTCAACTTAAAAGTATAGTTCACTCAGTCTGTCATCATTTACTCACCCTGATATTTTTCAAAACAGTATGACATTTTGAAGAAATGCTTGCCATAATATTGCCGACTGCCTTTAGATCTCAAATCTCATTCGTGCTTTTCATTATTCAGTTAGGAGACCCATAAAAACAAATTACATAATCATGACATAGTATGTAGGTTGAAATTGACCTGGAATATTACTTTTATCTCTCATAATATAGTTAATGTCTATTTTTTAATTGAGAAAAAATAGATTAGAATAAATGTAGTAATGTTTGCTCATTAATGAGAAGTTATTAATCAGATGCAATATGGTTTTAGTTGAAAAATAAGATGATATGACTTTTTATAAGATTACATTTTACTAGGTTCAAATGACCCTTTGAATCCATAAATCATATGCAGATTTTGAATCATTATTAGTGGTATAATGTCCTTTATTCTGTGTTCATAAGGTAGTTTGAAAGTGTTGCATTTATCCTCCTCCTAAACATAACCCTCTCTTTCTTAGGCACTCAGTCATTTCCTCCTCTCTCTGCTCTGGCATATCATCAATGCCGCTGGAACTATAACGATCAGGAAGATGTCAAGACTGTCGATCAGGGCTTCGATGAGCATGACATCCCGTATGACTTCATTTGGCTGGATATTGAGCATGCAGATGGAAAGCGCTACTTCACCTGGGATCCCAGCAAGTTCCCCCAACCCAAAGAAATGCTGCAGGGCCTGATGGACAAAAGACGCAAAGTGAGTGTCTGAAATTATATCTTATATCCAATCAATAATTAATGGATAAAATCAAGTCATACCTTACATGCTTTTTCTTCTTATTAGATAACTGGCTTCACAATGTGTCTACATGTGGTTGTTACACTTTATTTGACCATTACGTTTTCCAAAGAAAAGTTTACGTAAATAAATTCTATTTATGCGTTTAATAAATTTATTGTGAGCGATTTGTGACATTGTTTTTTCGGTCTCCTCAGCTTGTGGCCATTGTAGATCCTCACATCAGGGTGGACAGCGGCTACAAGATTCACAATGAGATTCGCTCCAAAAACTTTTATGTCAAAAACAAAGACGGAGGAGACTATGAGGGCTGGTGTTGGCCAGGTGTGTAGCTACTCATCCAGCTGTCTTAAAATGAATGTGACGAACTCTTCAGAGCTCTGAAACGCAATGTTTTCTCTGCTGAAGGTAATTCGGGCTATCCAGACTTCACGAACCCTGAGATGAGAGCCTGGTGGGCCAGCCAGTTTGCCTATGACCAGTATGAGGTGAGGGCTTTCTGAACAGCTGCTACCACTGGATTTTATTAGATTGTCTTTCAAAAGTAAAATGTTGACATTGATGATTTTAGTATTGTATTTTTATTAAATGTCGTGTGTGTCTTTGTCCAGGGTTCCATGGAGAATCAGTACATCTGGAATGACATGAACGAGCCGTCTGTGTTTAATGGGCCTGAGGTCACCATGCACAAAGATGCACTTCACGGTGTCTGGGAGCACAGAGACGTTCACAACCTTTATGGCCTCTATGTGGTGAGAAAACCTTTTTTTGTGTTATTTTGCTTATTCATTTATGTATTTTATTCAGTTTTTTAATGGCCACATAAGTTCTTGATTCTAAAAAACATTCAATCTCACATGTACCCACGTGTCCAGACCACATTTTAACCCCAAAATTACAAGAAATAAAAATATTTAACATTTAATGGCCCGGTTTCACAGACAGGGCTTAGAATAAGCCAGGAGTAGGCCATAGTTCAATTAGGACATTTAAGTAATTTTTATAAACATGTCTTAGAAAAAAGCATTACTGGTGTGTGTCTTGAGATAAAACAAAGGCAGTGACATGTTTTAAGATCAGTCAGTGCAAGTTTCTTTCAGTTGAAACAGCTCAGATTTTACATTTTAGTCTAGGACTAGGTTTAAGCCTTGTCTGTGAAACTGGGGGAATATTTAGCAAAATTAAGCAAACCTTTAAATAATTTTAGGATTTATGATTATCATTATGATAATCCAATTAGGTCAGTGTCACCAATTATTATTGAATATGTATGTTTAATTTTGCCAATGTTAAGTATTTTAAAATGTGATGTGTTTGGGCAATGGTGTTTATCACATTCTCAAAAATATTAAAGATTCACTCACCCAGGAAAAAATGACAAATTAAGGTAAATATTTGATAAGATATCAAAGTGTGAGATGGGCATAAAAAGGAGTTTTATTCTTTACAGCCAGGCTCATGTAAAAAGTGCACAAGAGCATGTTTTTGCAAACTCACAGACGTTGGATACTTTCCAAAAAACCATTATTACAACTTGCCCTGCTATCAGTGTGACAGGTTAATCTGACCTGCCCTGCTATCAGTGTAACAGGTTAATCTGACCTGATATATCTTGGAGAGAAAAAAAGTTTTATGGTTACAATCTACATTTATTATAGATGACACTTGTCAGTGTTGTATTCTGTATACATATTTACCCAACAGCTATAGACAAAATAAATGGTATTAGAATTTAGTGTTTGTACATATATTAGGGCTGCCCCCTAGGTTTAGGATATCAAAATTTCATTAGTCGCTTAATCGCGGAAAAAAAATCCACAAGAACTAGCAAGGTCACATAGTCCATGATAGATCATTAACAGCTAGTCTATATCTATAGAAAATGTCTACTTTTAAAAGGGGTCCTATTATGCTCTTTTACAAAGTCTTGATTTTGTTTTGGGAGTGTACTAGAACATGCTCTCATGCTTGGTGGTTCGAAAATCGCATTATTTGGCCTGGCACAAACGGCTCGATTAGTTCCGGGTTTGATGAAGGCCCGCCTTCCGAAAAACAAAATGTGTTGTGATTGGTTAGCTGTCCAAGTGCGTTGTGATTGGCGAACACCTTAGACGGCGTTTCAGTACTGCCCCGCCCCTTGCCAAAACAGCAAGCCATATCAATTCACATAGACATATTATGTCAATTCAGACCCCAAGAATATTGAACAAGAGGATCGCGCAGACCTTTTGCATGCACGGATATTGCAAAACATATTAAAGTGGTAACTTTATTATAGTTTTCGTTTTTTTTTTTTTTTTTTTTTTGGCTAAGTCACTTTAGATAGGATGTCAACAACAACTTTAAAATAACTGTATTGACTATGTACAGATAAGTGCAACGGTAGTATGTATTATGTTTATTGTTCTTTAATTCTAACATTATAACATGAATTGCAGTGAAACTGTTATACAATTGAATTTATTTATACCATAGTCCCACAGACTTACACTGTTTGTGGCGGCATATATCTGCAAATTAATTCTGTGCCAACAGGAGGCGCTGTTGGAGTGGGAGAGAGCGAGGTTTCCCCGGTAACGGCTGAACACAAAGAAGCACTTTGCTCACAAACACTGCTTTATCAGACATTACATGCAAAATGAAATGAAAACAACATCCATAAGTTTCTGCAAACACTCGGTTTCCATCAGAAATACAGTGAGATAAAAACACCCGCACCGGGTTTCGATTTTGAAACGTGCAGTGCTCAACCAAGCGTTCTCCCCACCCCCCAACCATTCGAATTTCCATAGGCGGGATTTATTTTTGTGATAGCACAAATACAGGAAAACAACGCTGTAGTCCAAACGAGCTGTTCGTTGTAGTTCTTGAAAAGGGATTTTTAAAAAACGAAATATCTCCCTTTGGAGTGGACTTTGAGATTTGTAACTTTGTAGATATTTTTATGCCCAAACATACACACTACACACTGACTAAAATTCAAAAAGTGAAAAAGCATAATAGGACCCCTTTAAATAAAACAATTCAAATGGAAAGCAAATATTTTTAGATTATGTGATCCGTATAAAACGTGCACATCCACTGTGGAGATGACGAGTCAGTGTTGAAAATACAGAAAACACTTATCAAAGAATTATTAAAAATAATTATAAAGTTAAGGCAGACTTCTTGCTGTTTTTTTCCCTGATGCATTCATAACCATTTCTTCTGCCGGTGTGCTGTGGCAGGCTTTATGCGTGCACTTGAGCACTGATAGGCTTTAGGCAATTAAAGGCTCGTTATTATGAATTATATGGTTTATTAATATATAAACATGCGATTAGTCGACTAATTGCTTAAAATGAATGACTACTTGTCAACCAGAAAAATCTTTAGTCGAGGGCAGCCCTAATATATATGTATAAATTGGTCTGGATAAAATGTTAAAAAGGAGACACTCAGTATTAAAAGATTTGTGTGATACAGAGAAGGAAAATGAAGGGCTGGGAAAGACTGAAGTGGCTTTGGTGAAAAGTGGTTCTTTGTTTCTTTCTTAACAATACTTTTGTGTACCAGCAAAAGGCGACCGCCGACGGCCTGATTCAGCGTTCAGGAGGAGTGGAGAGACCTTTCGTTCTGACCCGAGCGTTTTTTGCTGGATCCCAGCGTTACGGTGAGAGGCACATTCACGTGGCCACAAGCCTTGTTTGTGTTTGTACTGGAGCGTTTAGTGACCGATTCCTGTCTCCGTGGCTCAGGTGCGGTGTGGACGGGAGATAACGCTGCTGAATGGGGTCATCTGAAGATGTCCATCCCCATGTGCTTGAGTCTGGGCTTAGTGGGTATCTCTTTCTGTGGAGGTTAGTGATGAGAGGTGCTGACCTTTAGTATACATGCTGATGCAAATGAGAAATGACATATAGTGCTTGCAATGGGTAAATAAAACTGCTCACATATTTAAATAACGGCCACCAAAAGTGAACTTGCTAATGTCTCTCGTTAATTGACAGCAAAAAAAAGTTTTTGTTTCAATCAGTATAAAATTTCTTGTTCATTTAAAAAAAAATTCACTCAAATTAATTATGCAGTACGAATGCAAATACATTATGTATTGAATTAGAAAAAAAGTAGATGCATTTACTTATGTTATTTATTTTTTTACTATGAATCCTTACTGAATCTGATATCTTAATCATATTCCCACCAGGACATTTTTGTGATGGTATTTGTGGCTTTTTTTTTTTTTTCAGTGGCATTTGCACACCACTGTTACATTTTAGTGTAGAAGAAATCAGAAAACAAGAAATCAGTGATGCAATATAGTATTTTTTACACAGCAAGAAAAATATAGCTTTTTGTCAAGTCCTAAATGGCATAAATGAACTAAAGGCAAATTATGTCATTCTACACAAAAAACGTAAACATTATGGGTCAGTCAATAATATTTCTTAGTCCATGAATGAGAATGACTGGAAAACATTTTTTTTTTTTTTAAATATTTTTGACCAGTAGCGTATGTTACTCTAATAATAATAATAATAATAATAATAATAATAATAATAACGTCTGTATGGCCTGTTGTTTGTCTGCTGGTAACCTCTCATGCTGTACCTCTCTTCCTCTTTCTCAGCTGATGTTGGTGGTTTCTTTAAACATCCCAGCGCTGAGCTTTTGGTGCGATGGTACCAGGCGGGAGCTTACCAGCCGTTTTTCCGTGCACATGCTCACATAGACACACCCCGCAGGGAACCCTGGCTGTTCGGACCCGAGAACACCGCCCTCATCCGGGAGGCGATACGCCAGCGATATGCTCTCCTGCCATACTGGTACCAGCTTTTCTACAACGCACACCGCACCGGACAGCCTATTATGAGGTGAGTCAGCCCAAGACAATCAGGGTCTGGAATTAGTGGGGACTTGGGGAAAAAAATGCTATCAGAATGAGCAAAAATATGCCCTCTGCCCTAAAGGGCAAAAAAATTATGGCTTTCATGATTAAAGTGAAATGTGAACATGTATGAAGAGTTGATTGCAGCATTACATTCATGTTGCATCAGATATTTTTTTTTTTTTTTTTTTGAATCAAGCATTACAATCAGTCACACACATTTTTGTTAAGCACATGAATGCAGAAGCATTCACATTAGAGTTTTGTTCAGTCCATGCGCTCAACAGATCAATTCTGCACTCTTGTGAATTAACTTTGTGAGAACTAATGTAGTTTTTTATTAAAAGTGGTATTAGATTTTGAAAATAGCAGTTTTCAAACAGTGCTAATTAGAGGTTTTGTATAATTGATTCTCTAACTCTTTTACAGACCTTTATGGGTAGAGTATCCTGATGATATCGCCACTTTCTCAATTGAGGATGAGTACTTGATTGGTGAGTTTTTATACATAAATTATAATTAGCCCAAATAAATGTTGCAGAGAAGGCCAACAGGTTTATTTCCCTTCATAGGGAAGGATTTGCTGGTGCATCCCGTCACTGATGAGGGCGCTACTGGTGTTACTGCCTATCTGCCGGGGAAAGGCGAGGTAATGTATTTTTCAACACTGAATGGCACTGTCTGAATGGATTTTTATCTCTTCCAAGTCTCTCTCTAAAGCAGGGGTCACCAGACTCAGTCCTGGAGGGCCGGTGTGTCCTGCAGAGTTTAGCTCCAACTTGCCTCAACACACCTGCCTGGAAGTTTCTAGTATACCTAACAAGACCTTGATTAGCAGCTTCAGGTGTGTTTGATTAGGGGTGGAGCTAAACTCTGCAGGACACCGGCCCTCCAGGACCAAGTGTGGTGACCCCTGCTCTAAAGTCTCAAACACTTCCTCTGGGTTTCTCTTGTAGGTCTGGTATGATGTTCACACTTTCCAGAAGCATGATGGAGATCAGAGCCTCTACATTCCTGTCACCATGAGCTCTGTGAGTCTAGACATTTGTACTTTTTTATCACTCAAATTTGTTTCAGATGAATTTCAGACCTTACCATGACAGGTCAAATGGATTTTTACTTTCCAAAGTTTTCCTATGCACTTATTTCAATGTTTTCTATAATTGCAGCAATATTTTGTGTTTCAGCAAAGACTATAGAAATACAAAGAGGGTTTACTCCTGTACTTATGAATGGGAGAAAGTGAAACGTGCAATATGGCAGGATATTCCCACTTTCTAAATGAAAGAGCCAATCGTTGATTGGTAAAGTCAATGCGTCACTGCAGCGGCCGTTAAAAGCTCCGGTTCCCATGGAAACCTGAGGCTGGACCAGCTGATGCACATGCGCAGTCATAAGCATGTTGGAGCTACGCATGCGCATTGGCTGGTCTAGCCTAAAAAATAAGCTTTTTAAACGCTATTTGAGCATGGGGCAGTTCATTTCAGATTTTGTTGCTGAGTTGAAATATGTAATTTAATCGCGAGTTCAGCGAGCCGTTTTTGAGATTTGAGATTCCCTCATTCATTTAGATAGGACTTGGTCTTGTTTGAGCTGCCTGGAGGCGTTGCAAATATGGCGGCCGAGTAAACAGACTTTCCTTGAAAGGGAATTTGCTTTCAGTTAGACAGCTAAATCCTGCCTTTATATGTGTTGTGTTTCTCTGTCTCATGTTCCAGATCCCAGTTTTCCAGCGAGGAGGGTCCATTATCTGCAGGAAAGACCGTGTTAGGAGATCTTCGTCCTGTATGGAGAGTGACCCGTACACTCTTTATGTTGCTCTCAATTCTCAGGTGATTCAGTGTATCCTGGTATGTATATGAGTCAAAATCTGCTAAGGGGTAATTATATGTAACAAATTGTAAGGTTTTCAACCTTTTATCAAACTTTAGCAGTTGCCTTAATATTTTAAACAACTAAGATGATAATATTCAAACTACAGTTTATATAAAGCACCTCTCAAGTTCCAGAATCTGTACTTATATATTATGATGAAAATATTGAAACCAGAATCAGAATGCGTAGTTTGAGCATTAAAAAAAATGTCTGTCAAAACCAACACGTTGAACAACGTTCACTAACCCAGTGGAGTTTTTCAGTTGGATTGGCATTTATTCTCTTTAACATGCAGTGAAGTATTTCAAGCTAATTTTGACTCCTATACACAGGTATTCAGCAGTGAAATCCAAACAGAAATCAACTTTTCATATTTGACATTGTACATGGATATTGTTTTCATGTGTTTAGTAGCGCTTCACATTCACTTCTGTCTTGTGCTTCAGGGCTCTGCTGAAGGAGAGCTGTACATCGATGACTTCCATACCTTCAGCTACGACAAAGAAAAGCAGTTTGTCCACAGACATCTGTCTTTCTCTGCCAACACGCTGGCTTCCAGGTCGGTCTGCTCTCTTTTTCTTTATAGCTATTCTTGGTGTTAAAAATTTAGATGACAAACAGCATTGCCATGCTGTTTCTTAGCATTTGGTCCCTCATCTGTCTGTTTTTGTATTTTTGTTTCCTCAGAAATCTGGCCCCAGACTCCCAGTTTTCCACTGCCTCTTGGATAGAAAAGATTGTGATCATTGGAGGGAGTCAACCGTCCTCTGCCACACTGAAAAATGCAGGTCAGTGTCACTGTTATATTATAGTGGTTAACTGCTAATATCGTTGGCTTGCGTATGATAAATTACTCATGATTTTCCATAGGTTTATATGGGTAAAAATGTCTGCTAATGGCATGCAATCTGCTTTGGCATTCTCACAAGCTTCTACCATGCAGGCTCTTATCAATGGCATTTTGAGCTGAAAATGTAAACTTTTGAAAACAGTTTTCAAAGTGCAAGTTTAAAATGGTACCATTTTAGTTTCAGTGAAAACTACGAAAATTTGACTTTGTGAAGATCATCGTCATGCGCATTCATATTACATGTTCAGTCTATAGGAATGTGTGCAGGGGTGTAGTGTTTCTTTACAAAGTGACCACCTACTAGCCTAGCATGAATAATACTGTGTTTTTAGTTATTTTCGAGGACCTGTGTGAACGGGGATCATCAGTGTTGTCGTCTGTATGTGAAATTTTTCAAAAACGCAAAGGAAAAACTTTTCAGTTTTAAGTACAATGATCATTGTCACTAAAACATACCCTTAATGTCCAAGGCCATGCAATCCAAAAATATGAAACCAAATTTAAACAACATCATTTGGTTGAACTTGACTGCAAAAAAACCTGAACAAGAGATACAAGAAAATATAACCCAGACTGGTTCACCCAAAAAAGAAAATTCTGTCATTTACTCACTCTCAAGTTGTTTCAAACCTGTGTGAATTTCTTTCTTCTGCTGAACACAAAAGAAGATATTTTAAAGAATGTCGGTAACAGTTGACTGTATCCAGTTTTCAATACTATAGAGGTCAATGGCTACTGCCAACTGTTTGTTTCCCAGCCTTCTTCAAAATAGCATCTTTTGTGTTCAACAGAAACTCACACAGGTTTGGAACAAATTGAGGGTGAGTAAATGACAGAAGTTTCTTTTGAGTGAACTATCCCTTTAAAAAAGGATTCACATACAGCAAGGATAATGGTTTTTGCTGTCAAAAATGCATTTTGTGCAGTTATTGATTTATTGGCTGCTGACAGCATTTAGAAACCAAACACTTACACTGTTGTACTTACATTTACAAATGGGCATGTTGTTGGGTTTAGCAGCTCATGGTAATAAAACTACATTTCAGTGTTTTTTCTCCACTTTTTTACAATAAGCATTTTGATACTTTGAGTTGTCCAAAGTAAATCTGGGTCCTGAAGTAAGACCCGTTGAGAACCACTGATTTTGCACAACATATGGAGTTAAATTTTTTTCCCTCTTTTTCAGATGGTGCAGAGTCGGCTTTAGAGTTTGAGTTTGATTCTACACTTGCAGTTTTGACTCTACGTAAGCCAGGGGTCAACGCAGCGGCAGACTGGACCGTTGTCTTGCGGTAACACAAGGATGACATGCAAATAACAGAGAAAAGATCAGCACTTAATATCACATGACCAGACACAAACATTACAAAATGAGAGACCAAACAGAGAATGGGAACATGCATAGAAGAACTGCGAAATCAGATGTTTTTAAGAGCATATTTGTATGTGTTCAGATAAATATGAATGCAATCCGTGAAGTATGGGACCAGCATATTAAGAGAGGTGTTTGATGATATTAACTCTGTTTTGCATTTTCACATGACAGGCTGAAATATCTCATTTAGTCAGGCATTTGACATGCAATTTAATAATTGGTTGAAAGTTAAAACAAAAATATAGAGGATGATGATTTATAGACTTAGATTTTTTTTCTGTCTCAGGTCATAAAGTGTTTTGGCATTAAAAATAAATTTTAACATTCAGAAATGAAAAATCATGTGCACTGAGATGGTTTTTCTTTTTCTATTTTTCACTGGGCAATAGTTTGTTAAAATTAAAAGTTAAAATTATGAATAGTCAAAAATATTTAATATTTTGACATTAAAGAACAACATCCTTATGAAACCAGGATTTCACTCCAAAATCTAAAGAAATAAGTAATATTTTATTACATATTAATAAATATACTTTAGGACCACTGTTTTAATGGCTTAGCACATTTTAAACCAAATTCTCATTTGGATAGGAAATGTGACATTTTTTTGAGACCCTATTAAATGGACTATAAGTAACCATTTCCAAAAACTAAATGACCAATGAAAAATAAATGATTTTAGTTGGTAATATTTTGAAATGTATTAATAGATGTGTGTTATACAGTAATTTATACCTTTGTTTACTAGAGCACAGAAGCCATCAATGAAGTATTTAGTAGTAAGGTTTTGTTGTTAAAATTGTAAGAGAATAAGAAGATGGAAACAGGCCTCTGTAAGGGTCTTTGAGGCTGTTGTTTAAAAGTGACTGATGGGTTTGAGCAGCACAAAAACCTTAAGACAAGCAGACGACTCTTAAAAAAGAGCAACCTTGAAACTCCGATTAAATTGCCCAAGTTTGTTCAACACTGAGCAGTCATGTGGATTGATTTTGAAGAATTGAAACTGGTGTGAATTTATGAAAAACGGTAAGGAAAATGAAGGACACAAAAACAGGATTGCCAAGTCGAAAAAGTGTCATTGCAATAAATGTCTCTGGCGTAGGAAGGAAAGACTGGATGAAATAAAAGTGGCTCGACTGATGTTTGGTGTGTTTTATTTCAGTTCATGGCATTGTTCTTGTATGTGCAAACATCAGGCATATATTGAAAAGATAACTGTTCAACAACATTTTTAAAAGCTACTGTTAACAATCAATGGCTTTCCATAAAAATGTGGTGTATTTACAAATTTACATAAGGTTGCTTTTAAATGTATTTTTTAAAAAGGTTATGTTAAATAGAGCAATGTCTTTGATAGAGCCACAAAGTTTATACTTCATTTATAAATATTTTACTTAGTTAACTGCACATTGTTGCAATAGTGTGTTTAACATGAAATCTGAAATATAATAAAAGTATAATAGTAATACTAATAAACATTTGAGTGACAGTGTTATGTTCCTGTGGTTGAAACCAGCTCCTTTAGTAACAATAACCAGGCAGGTACTTCATGAAGTTTTATTTATATTTTAAGTAATGTTCTAGGTTCTGATCTATTTTAGAAAAAAAAAAAAAAAAAAGTTAAGTTGTAAATACTTTTCCTTGTAAAAACAGACAGTCATATAAGAATATGCTTTACAATGCAAGTATTCATGGGGTATAAATGCATAAGTGTGCAGTTTGTATTTTTGTTGAAACACTTATATTAACTCTTCAAAGCAAAAATATTAATAGGATTTAGGACTACTGTTCTAATCTTCAATGTCACATGATCCTTGAGAAATCATTCTAAAATGCTTTTGTAACATAAACTTGCTAAATATTAATTTGTCACCTCAAACCTACAGTATGACTGGTAGCTAATCATGGTTTCCACAAAAATATGAAGCAGCACAACTGTTGATAATGATCAAATGTTTCTTGAGCAGCAAATAAGCATATTAGAATAATTTCTGAAGGATCATGTGATACTGAAGACTGGAGTAATGATGCTGAAAATTCAGCTTTGTTCACAGCATTTACATACAGAAAACAGGTACTTTAAATTGTAATACTATTTAACAATGTTATAGTTTTTACTGTATTTCTGATCAAATAAATGCAGCCTGGGTGAGCATAAAAACAACTTAAAACCTGCAAAAACATTAAAGATCATTAAAAAAAATAATAGCTTGAAAATGAATGAAATCATGAATGAGTGTGGAACTTTTTCGCTCTCACTGAAACTCACGATAGTGTGGATCCCTAGTGAAATGACTGGATTTTGCCCACATATTTTGCTGAGCATCAGTAAAAGTGCTGTTACTACTACTAATAATAAGACAACACTGTCTGGTAGCTAGCTTTTAGCGTAATGATGCGACCTACAGAAAGAGTCACTGAAAGAATCAGTGTACAGAACATTTGATGAGCAGAATCAAACTATTCAAGTCACTGGATAAATCAAAATCAGCACAGCTTATTAGTGATGACGTGTTTTTGCAGGCCGAAACATCAGTTCGTATCATTCTGATTCTTTCAACAAAATCCCAGTAGGATTTTTCCATTGGGTTTTGGATTACTGCAGAAAATATTGTAAGATCTGTGGCCAGCAAAGGTTAGAGTCTTGAGTCATACATTTTGAAGCCTAAATATATAGGCTTCATATATATTAATCTTCAGACTAAAAATGAAATGGTATGAAAATTTCATATCATAGTGGCCAAAATGATCAGGTTATCAATAGCTAAAATGTGACCCTGGACCACAAAACCAGTCTTAAGTGTCAATTTTTAAAAATTGAGATTTATACATCATCTGAAAGCTGAATAAATAAGCTTTCCATTGATGTATGGTTTGTTAGGATAGGACAATATTTGGGTGAGATACAACTATTTGAAAATCTGGAATCTGAGGGTGCAAAAAAATCAAAATATTGAGAAAATCGCCTTTAAAGTTGTCCAAATGAAGTTCTTAGCAATGCATATTACTAATCAAAAATTACGTTTTGATATATTTACGGTAGGTAATTTACAAAATATCTTCATGGAACATGATCTTTACTTAATGTCATAATGATTTTTGGCATAAAAGAAATATCAATAATTTTGACCCATACAATGTATTTTTGGCTATTGCTACAAATATACCCCAGCGACTTAAGACTGATTTTGTGGTCCAGGGTCACAAATGTGCTGGAAATGTTGTTGGACAAAGTACTCATACACAAACAACAAATAAAATTTGTCGCACTATGCACTTTTTGTGTATTTTCTTAGTAATATTTAGTGCCAGTTTATCAGGAAGTGATGATTTTGTTCTCTTTGACTCGTTGGATGGAAACGGTGCTTTATTCGCAAATGTTTTATGCGATATTCCAGTTTTGAGCATAAGTATTCCCATCTTTGGATGGAAACATAGCTACTGATGTATTTTATGTCCTAGAATAAACCATAGACCTTATTTCAGCCATTTAACCAATGCTCCATTCAAAAAACCCATCAAAGAATGATGGAACTGCTGGAAATGCTAACTTGCGAACTCGTTTCTGGGTTTTGGCCTACAAAAATCCGTCATCCTGCAGCTGTCTTCAGTCGTGAGGCGAGTCGGTCATGGCTCTCAGCAGCATCTCAAAGCTGAGGAAGGTCACGGCGTTCACAGGGAACGCTCTCACGCTGTTCAGAAGAAGGCCTTTGAAGAAGACCTGCATGCCCTCCTCACGCACACTCACAGTAATGCAGTTCAGCACACCGCTGTACATGCGACCGCCGCCGCCACACATCTGCAGTCGAGCCTTCACCACGTCCATAGGGGTAGCACAGGCCCATGTGACCACGCCAGCAACACCACCGGCCACCAGCACAGCAGTGTTACCTGAAGACCATATCTTCATATTATTACTCGGGTTATCACTATGAAAATATATGTCATTCCTGAACATGCATTTTGCAAACTATTATTAACTTTGCTAAATAATCAGTCAATGAATGATGAGCGGTATTCATAAATATACAATGTAATACTATGTAATAATATACATAATATACAGCTATAAATATAAGCTTGCAAATATACAAATATATAAGATTCAAGATTTTTATTTGTCACAAGAAAAAAAAAAAAAAGCAAATATGTAATATGCTATACATATAATACATAAAAATAAATATAACAAAACACTCTAATATGAATATACATAGTTTATAAGAATTTTATAGCATTTAAAATATTTTATATATTTAATTTCATATATAATACATATACAGCCATAACTACAAGCTTAAGAATGTAATATATAATAGTACATATAAGCTACTCTATTATAGGTAAAATTAATATACCATAAATATAAATACATTTTTTAAAACGTCCCCGGTTACTGAACGTAACCTCGGTTCCCTGAGAAGGGAACAAGATGTTGCGTACAGCTTTGCTGAAACACCTTTCTCCTTACTGAAGCCTGATTCGCTTAACGCCATTGCTCTGCAATGGCCAATGGCGTTCAAGTGCGTGAAAATTGGGGGCGTGACGCCCCTTATAACGCAGTGCTTGGCACCATTTTCCTCAGAATCTTTAGACTGAATAGAATAAGACCTGAGCGAAGTTGACACGGCATGAACGCAACGTCTCGTTCCCTTCTCAGGGAACCGAGGTTACGTTCAGTAACCGGGGACGTTCCCTTTCGAAGTGTCTCTCGACGTTGTGTACAGCTTTGCTGACGTATTGGGGAACGTATGCAGTCACACCGTGTCTACTGCGAAGGTCTTTCGGCTAAAAGCGGAGACACAATGCAGTTTGAAGTAGAAAAGGGCACACGCCACATAGGTGGGGATATCCCTTGACATAGACCTGCTAGAGGCAATCAGAATCAAGTAAAAAGGTTCTCTATATTTGCATGTCAGCGGACCTGGTTGAAACTCCGTGCTCTAGAAGGGAGGGCGGGGCCAGATAGTCACTGAATGATAATGAACGTTCTATAGAATGATAGAAGCGGTAGCAGTCAGCGCTTACTAACAAGAGAATCAAATTGAGATAATATTACAAGTGGCACAGTGCATTGCGAGTCCTATCGAAAAGCAAACGCACATATATTAAAACCACACATTAAGATAGCGTGTCCTGGAACGAAGCAGTGTGAGTTCAAGGGCTACAGAGCCAGTGATATATGATACATTGCATTAATGCAGTGAGCAACCGACTCGGTGCTTCAGAGAATAACATAATAGGCTTGACAACAATAACCATGGTGAGAATTATAGAGATGAAAGCGCAGGCAGTGCCGTCATACTCTGACGTAAGAGTCTATCAGACCTAGTGGAAACCCGCACCATGAGCGAGGGGTGGGGCTTCCTATTGCTGAAGTAGAATGTCAACCACAACAACCAAGTAATAGCAGTGGTAATAATAAGAGAGCTTTCCTGAAATGAATGAACCCGAAAAGCTAGCAAAGAAACATCCAAATTATAAAACCTGGCAAAGGTGTTCTGCGAGGCCCATCCTGCTGCTGAGCAGATTTCCTCCATAAATATACCCCTTTTGCCCATGCCCAGGAGGAAGCGATGCTCCTCATGGCATGGGCGTGCACCCCGATGGGGCAATTTGTATTCTGTGTGTCATAAGCCGGGCCTATCGCATCCACGACCCAATGAGATAGCCTCTGTTTCGATACAGGTAGACCTTTAGTACAACTGCCGTAACACACAAAGAGCTGTTCTGAGAGTCTGAAATTCTTGGTGCGCTCGACATAGATGCGCAGAGCGCGCACAGGGCATAGCAGCTGTGGAGGGGGGTTTTCCCCGTCCACAGGCTCGCTCTGGGTGAAAGCTGAGAGAGTTATCACTTGGCTCCTGAACGGTGTTGAAAGCACTTTAGGCACGTAGCCTTTCCTTGGCATAAGAATGACTTTACAGTCTTTAACCAAAGCTCAAGCAGGATTCGTTGACTGAGAAAGCATGTAAATCCCCGATCCGCTTGACAGAGGCAAGCGCTAGGGCTGTCGCGATAACCGCAATATCGCAATACCGCGCTATTGACGAGCATAACCGCAGAGGAATGCAACAACCGCAGCAACCGCGATATTT
>JAFVLL020028152.1:0-25390 GCA_021397915.2 Tor tambroides
AAATGTTGGTAACTGCAGTTTGACTAAAAGTAATGACTAAAAGTTGACGAAAATGCAATGACTTTTCGTCGACTAAAACTAGACTAAAACTATGATAGACTCAAATGACTAAAATGTGACTAAGACTATTAAGCATTTTCGTCTCAAGATAAAGACTAAGACTAAATCAAAAATGCCTGCCAAAATTAACACTGGTGTGGTTTATTGTGATGTTTTTATCAGCTGTTTGGACTCTCATTCTGACAGCACCCATTCACTGCAGAGGATCTTCTACAAAAATATTTGCAATATAAAATGCTAGAAAACGTGCAAAACAGCCTAAGATGATTGTAGTTTAGCCAGGCTGGTTTGAGGCCAGACTGGGAAATCAGCTTGAATTAGCCTATAGATAAAACCAGCTTAAACTAAGACTTTTTATGAAAATTTTAAATGTTGATAAACAAAACAATTCAACATGCCATGAAACAGTAAAATGTGATACAAAATGTCTGTAATCAATAAATTACAATATGCAGAACACAGGTGAGAAGTTTCCGAGAACACAGTTTAACCTTTCTGTTAAAATATGTCCTTATCATAGTTGAACCTTGTCTTAATTTATGCCAGCATGGTTTAACTGTGTGTGTCTTTTTTGCATCTTGAGGCCAGTATTCACAACATGTAATAATTAAATACAGTTTTGATGAGGCATTTGTGTAATTAAAATGTATAGCTTTACAGTTACTCAAACAAGAATGCCAACTCTCCCCTACATTTTTGTGCAGAAGTATACAAAAAAAAGTATTTACGACAATCACTTTATAATAGCAAATGTGTACAATTCTTGAAAATAAAAGCATGGTATATTCAATTGTAAATAATCATAAATGAGTAGTTATTTGCCTTGCCACAAACTGGCCAGTTCGTGAAGGCTTAGTCATCACAACATTAATGGTTTAATGCTTGGCGAAATGCTCAGAACTTATAGGCTGTCCAATAAAAATCTCACTATTGCTCTATTAGGCATTTCTGAGCTGATCGGTGAGGCAATTAAGCAGCGGTCATAGATTATACACTATATGTACTGACAAGACAATGAGAAAAGTCTTGACTGCTGTGACGGCATGTACTATTTTTATATAAAATGAATACACTTTTATAATATATGCAATACTGCTATCATAATATTTATAAAAAATATTATTTTGATTGCATTTTTTATATTATAAAAATAGACAAAATAGTGGTTAATGTTTTATGTATAACAAACTCTCAATCCTGTGCTTGTTTAATACTTAAAGTAAATTATGCTATGTTTATTTTATTCAGTTTTCTGGATTTATATTGCCATGTTTGTGCACTGGTCACAGATTCACTTTTTGATGCCAAGCAAGCTTGTGCAGTCACCTTCAATAAAACAAAAGGCAGGTCAAGCCGATCGCTCTTTCAGTGTTTCATAACATCTTTTATTTACTCAGTCATAAGCACTATAATCATTATGATGCTAAAATGTAATAAAGATATGTTACAGTACAACAGAGACTATATAATTGACTATGGCATTTATGGTCACCTGGGTTTGGTTTAGCCTCGTTAAACATTCAAGACGTCTTCAGGATGTGTACTTGAAAGTGAGAATATCAGATACGCGGCATTGCATTTTAGATACACAAATAAAGAAGTACATTTTAGCATACATAGCACAAAAATAATACACTTTAGAATATAAATATATAAGTGAACTGAATGTAATGTTTTCAGATTTGCATTGTAATTTCAATTAAATGAAATTGTGATATAGTTTACATTTATATTAAATGCAATTGGCTGAACTTTAGGGTGTCACTTAAGTAGGACTTTAATTCCATAATTGGTGTCTTTGAACATTTGTAATGATGAAGTTGCAATTTAATACATTTAAAAAAAATATTTGCTTTAAATGTAGGCCTAATATTAAATAACACACTACAATTAAAAATATAAACAAGTACTTTATATGTGCTTTAGTATGTTAGTCAACACATCAAAATAAGTGTACCTCTTTAAAGCATGACAAAACTTTATTAAAACAATGATTAATAATGTACTTTAAAGTAAAACTTAATTTGACATCAATACAAAGTTCAGATTTTAGAAATCTACTTAAGTGACTTAAGAAATTTAAGAAACAGTCATGAAAGTGTCTCTCTTTAAGTACACTTAAGTGGCCTTTTATTTTATTTATATATATATATATATATATATATATATATTTTTTTTTTTTTTTTTTTTTTTTTTTTTTTTTAATGTAGGCCTATATATAATTATATATATATGTATGTATGTATGTATGTACACTACAAATTCTTTTTGAGTAGGGATAAATGAATGACAATAATGACAACTGCATATCAGCACACATTTGATCTGGTTTTTGTTAAAAGTGTGCAGCGTTTTGAAAATGATGCCTGATGTTATAGAAGGGCATTGGAAACAGACACATAAATATAAATGCTATTTGCTGTATCTGCAGTGCAGTCCACCAGATTTCATTAAGTGTATTGGAAAGCTTTTTAGTTTATTTGATATAACTGACTATATCCAAATCCATCTTCATAAAAGAATGAAACTGAGATGATCCAAAACTCAAAATGACACATCTGTCTGAAATGTTTTTATTTAGTTTAACAGCTGCAGCTAATTCAGCACATCCCGTGTTGTGCATCTGGCAACAAATACAGGAATATTATTTGTGCCCTGAAAATCACAAAGCATTTACAGCTCGCTATTCTCATTGCACCCTTTCGAAATGTCAGTGAGATTGGAGATTTGGAGTCTCTTACACTTGCTCTGAAATCACTCTAAAGATCAGTGATGACAATTAATCATTTTGATACAGTCAGTAGTAATTGTAAATGAAGCTGATCTTGAGATATTATTGGAATATGTAGCTCTGTACATTCAGACTGGCTTGTTTTGGGGTTTGTGTAGATTAGGCACAATGGAGAGTTTGACATTTGCACTCGGTTTGACGTGCTTTCTGTCTTTCTGTCTGCAGGGATCGCGCTGGGAGTGCTGGTGCGGGACTACACCTCTCTGTCCCAGCTGGAGAAGCAGTACTTTGGGTTCCCAGGAGAAATCCTGATGAGAATGCTAAAGCTGGTCATCCTGCCTCTCATCGTCTCCAGCATGATAACAGGTATCGCTCTGGTATCTGCAGCCCATCACAGTTTCTCCATTTATGACTGGCTGTGAAAATCCAGAGGTTGTAAATGTTGCCCTTATGTTACCAGTGTCCAGGGCCACCTTCAGGGACGAGGATCCACCCATAAAAGATTAATCGCAGCCCTGCCAGGGTCTTCTGCCTTTTTCAATCACATAGAATTTCAGAATCACCCACTAGCTATAATGGGGAAAAAACACTATTATATTATATTATATTATATCATATTATATTACAGTATATTATCTTATCTTATATTATATTATATTTGAAAATCATTAAATATGTGAAACATTAGTCATATAAATTTATGACTTCCAAATATTTCTGTCAGCCAAGCAGGGTTATTATAGTTAAAACTACAACATAATATTAATAATAATAAAAAACATTTTCATTACTTGAAATAAAATAAACATCAACTGAAATAAAAATAAAATATAAAAAAAACATACTTGATTTCACCAAGTTTCCAAGGTGACATTTTTAATTTTAATTTAACTAAAATAATAATTTAAAAAATAATAATAAAAAATATATATAGACATATTTAAAAAAAAATACAAATGACAAAAACACAATAAAATTACTAAAACTTTAACTAAAATTAAAGTGAAAACAGAAAATGTAAACAGAAATATTAACAATAACTACAATAGTAGGGTACAACTGGTACAACATGATACTTTATTATGTGATATGATTAATATCATATTTTCAGATATGATTGTTTCATTATAAATATGGTGATTATGTCTAAGGTGGACACCCAACTTAATATATGATATTTACCAGCTGAATCTAACCATTGCATGTCAACAAATGGAAAAGTCAGCCAGCTATTTATTGTCGTGTTAATTATTGTGTCGTTAGTAATATTATTGTGCTTTTTACCCCAAATACCATACTTTCATATTCTTCTGTTATTGAAGAACTGTTGCTTTAATTACCTTGAGCAAAACTGAAAAATATTAACAAGACGTTTGTCTCAAAATATAGTCAATAATTTTATTGATTCTCTTTTGCTACATAAATTTTAAAGAACATTAAATATTAGATTAAATTAGCGCAGAATCAGCTTTGCATTTCTGTTCGAGCCCCATTGAGTTACAATATTTACTCAAAGTACAACCATATAGATTTTAAGTTAATATTTCAATAATTTAACAAACCATTCACATGTTCACAGTTCCTTGATGTTGGTTAATGGTAATATTCAGGTAAAAACTCAACATCTTTTGTCTTTTTTTAGTAAGCGGTTGATTTTAATTGTTTTTGTTTCAAAATAATGTTTTTATTTTAATTTTACATGTTGTGATTTAATTAATTCAATCACAAAAGGTACAATTTCCTCATAAATCCTCAGGGGTTTATGAACTCTTGTTTAGGAAACACTGGCATAGTATAGCTAAATATTTTATTGCTGAAATATATAGCATATATATAGCAAATATATATATAACATTCCATCCAAAATGATGGAAATGGAAACGCACTCTGTGTCTATGTTTTGGACAATATGAGTTTGTGTTTTGGACGCCATCCTTATCATTTCTGGGCATAAAGGCAGTAAAGTTCTTACAGTAATCACTGAAGATCAGCAATAATGATTTCATTTTGATTACATACTGTAATAATGGCAATATATACACGTCACAGTCATACATGCCCCTTTGGCAGATCTAATACTTGATTACTGGATTAAAATGGCCCAGATTTATTTATCTGACTGATTGACAATTAAGCTTAGTATGTAATAGACCAATCAGTGCACACTTTAGAGATCATTTATAAATAGCTGTAATATTTTTCTATGTTCTAAATTCATTATTTTATTGTGTGCAAACTTTGCATTGTCACTTATCAGTGCAAATCATCACAAAAAGATAAAGATTTACACTATTGATAATGTCTGAAACCTCACGTCTACAGCGCTTCCAAACCTTTGGAGGGAAACTGTAGCTACAGAGCTTTTTTGTTGCAGTGTAACCCCTTTGTTGGTATTGTTAAGTGGGTCATGTGTGTTCTTTGGAGAATGAATAAGTAGTATTAACTTCTGGCCTTGTTTGTGAAGGAGTGGCAGCGCTGGACTCTGAGGTTTCGGGCAGGATCGGTCTGCGTGCGTTGGTTTATTACCTCTCCACTACCATCATTGCTGTCATTCTTGGTGAGTCACGTAAACACGACATCAGTAAGCTTTAAAGACATAAATTGTGATTGTTTAACAATGATGTTGTGCTTAAAAGGAATCGTTCTTGTGACGACGATTAAACCTGGGGTGTCTCAGAGTGCTGATAATATCGAGAGAGCAGGAAGCACTCCGAATGTGACCACTGTTGACACCTTACTGGACCTGGTTAGGTAAAAATTGCACACCTTGGTCTACCTATGTTGTATGAAAGATAATAATATACAAAAATACATAATATGCATGCATAATATGCATATTTGAACACTTAAAGGGGTCATAAATTGCCTTTGTATTTTATTTTGTACTGTTTTCTGAGATCCACTTATAATGTTATTAAGATTTTTACATCCAAAAAATCATAATTTAGAAGTAATAAGCTATTTTCTGTGCTGTTTTTAACCCCCCTCATCAGAGCGCTCTGTTTGAATAGGCGTGGTAAATGCTGCTGTGATTTAGGTCAAAAATATGGAGCGAATTTTGTGCCAATATTCATCAAACAAATCCAGTGTTTTGCAAATAAACACAATCTGCTTTACAAAGAAAAACTCGACTTTCAAACAAACAAAAAGTGATTTGCAAATACAAAACTCTATTTGAGAGAAAATGCAGAGGTATGGACAAATATATGTATTGTGTGTTACAACTGTGAGACTCATTTGCCTTTTTATGAGGAAACTTGGCTTGATTTTCTCACAAATACGTGTTGGCAGATTTTCTCACAAATGCGTGCAGGCTGATTTTCTCACACGCGTGCGGGCAGGTTTTCTCACATGTGCAATTGAGCAACTTTCTTTTCCAAAAACAGCAGATGGCGCTGTCGGTCAATTTATGCTAGTCTAGCGAGACCCGAAACACCTCTTTACCTTTTCAGACCAATATGAGTGGGGAACAGGTGAGTTTCTGTCTTACTATCTCTATAATTAACTATTTAGATGTTTTCACAAAGTGACCCTACAGTGAAATTCACAAGTGCTGTAAAGTTATTAACATGATTGATTAGTTCAAAAATCAGGAGTGACATGGCTAAACATTTAACTAGTAATACTAAAATGCAAATGTATAGTGGATAGCGACAATATTGTGTACCAAAAATGAAAGCATTTTGAATTTTTTTTCTTTTTTTACGTTAGGTCAAGTAAGATTTATTGTCTTTCTGCTATATATGTTGAGACATAGCCTACAGTGGAGAGAAATGTTGTAGGCTACCTCTGCAGTAAAAGTTTAAACAAGTATAAAACTACACATAGACAACCTACTGAAAGGAGTAGGCTAAACTAATTATACAAATAGGCTACTATTATCAAACTAGTTTAAATTCAGGTGAGCTTTATTGTGATTCAGCTATGTAAATGTACCAAAATATAATCTAAACATTAATATCCCTTACGAAAATTAACCATGGTTTTACCAAATACATACCATGGTATTTGTAGTAAAGCTGCCTATATTGAAATGGTAACCTGCAAAAAAACATGCTTACCACACATTTACTATAGTAAAACCAACTTTAATTTTCATAAGGGATATCATAGTTTATTATCATATTTATGTTTATATATAGTATAGTAATATACATGCCTTGTACAACATTTAAAACTAAAAGTGGCCTGTAAGGAGATATTTCATATTTCAACCAATATACCAGCAGATTTTAGTCTGACAATAGCCTGTTTGGAAAAATCCAACTAAAATTATGTAGCTTTTTATATATGGCCGAGCAACATTTTAACTCATGAAGTTAAGAATAAAAGGCTACCGTCAGGAATTATATTAGTGGCTCTTTAAAATGCAAACGTTCGTCATCTGAGTCACTCCTAGAAGAGTCCTCGCTGTCCAGAGTGTGTCTTCACCCGTGTAGCATGCTGTTTATTAAACCACTGTTTATTAAAATGCTGAATTTAGTATTACATCAGCGTGAACTTGATCCTTCTCCCCAATTCACAGGACAAGAGTGACACCAGAAGAGAAATATTCATCATTTTGCTTAGCTAAAAAATATGTAATTATTTTAGACACAAATGATTGCACAGTGTTACATCATTTTAAAAAATGTTTTAGATATTGTACTAAATAATGTGATTTGTTTTCATTTTTTTATTAATAATTAATGACCTCTTGGGTGATATTACTATATCTGATACTAAATTAAATTGTCTAAGCTTTCATTTTTGGTACACAATATTGTTGCTATCCATTATACATTTGCATTTTAGTATTACAATATATTGTGGGCCCGTAGCCAGCTATGAGGCCACCGAGGTCCGGACCTTGGTAAATTTTTCATGTTCAGATATAAAATTTGTTCTCTGAATGACTAATTTACAGTTAAACTCATCATATAAATGTCTGCATGACATGTATAATTCAGTTTAGACAGTTTGCAAGAATGTTTAGTGTCCCTGGTATGAAAATGATAGCTGCGAGATGCTGATGAAGTAAACGAGTCTCTATGAGAGAGTTGTGAGTGAGGGCGCGGGCGCAGCCTCAGTGTTGCCAGATCCAGCTATTATAAGCGGTTTTGGACTTGTCTTAGCCACTTAATTTGACACTTTAGAAAGTTAATAAAGTAGGACGTTGCAGTTTAGGGACATCGATATCTTTACCTTATCTTATTTGCAAAAGATTTGAAATAATTTCTGTTTATTTTTATTTATTTTTCGTTTTTTGTTTGTTTTAATAGCAATACCTGGCAACACTGATCGCCGGCACTTAAACTGACAGTAATCAAAAAAGCCCATGGACAGGTTTAACTCATGAAGTGGGGATATGTGAGTGGGGAACAGGTGAGTTTCTGTCTTACTATCTCTATAATTAACCATTTAGATGTTTTCACAAAGCGACCCTACTACAGTGTCAGTGAAATTCACAACAAATGCTGTAAAGTTAACATGATTGATTAGTTCAAAAATCAGGAGTGACATGGCTAAACATTTAACTAGGCAATCTTTCCCTATAAAAACTGATCCATTCTCCATACCTCTTATCCTCTGTTGGATCGCGGGATATAGAATATACATATATATTGATACAATTGTTCAGCATTCAAAACAATGCAGGGGTATAACAATATATCATGTCACAATCATGGCGGTAGCCAGGCTTTGAAAATTAGTGAGGTCCGGGGGGGAGGTGTTCAAGCCAAGTTTCCTCATAAAAAGGCAAATGAGTCTCACAGTTGTAACACACAATACATATATTTGTCCATACCTCTGCATTTTCTCTCAAATAGTTTTGTATTTGCAAATCACGTTGTGTTTGTTTGAAAGTCGAGTTTTTCTTTGTAAAGCAGATTGTGTTTATTTGCAAAACACTGGATTTGTTTGATGAATATTGGCACAAAATTCGCTCCATACAAAAATGCATAAATAACTCGATCTGTAAGAAGAGACAAAGCAGTTGCTCAAACAGTTACTCACACTTGTGTTGCGACATTACTGTCGGATCTAATATAGTCGGCACAGCATCGTCTTCAGTTTCAGTCTCTCTGAAAATCCTTTGTTGAATTGTACCTTGTTTGTAAATGAATCGTAAAATGAAGCGAACAAAGGACTGAGTTCTTACTGATGCAGTCTGGATCTTCATTAAAAATGAAGTTTATCATTTGGTTTCTGTGTAGACCTGCATTCGCCTCTCTCGTTATTTACACTACATGCCCAAATCTGTGGGCGGGGCTAAACAGGCAGCGATGTAGAAGCAAGCGTTGATCTTCTTCTGTGTTTATCCACACTATTGCGTCATAGAGTAGAACATACCAAAAGCTGTTGTTTTGGCAGACTGCCTTCAATATAAGCTGTTTTTAGACTAGCAAGAAAGTTTTGAGTTCAAACTTACAGGATGTTTTTATAGTCCAGTGACCTCTTATTTCAAAAGATCAAAGGGATTTTGGTTTCTCAGTTCATGACCCCTTTAAGAATACTTAAAAAATGCATGATATTCATTGCAATAAATAACAAATTTGTGCAATGAGATGACCATGTTAGGCATGGCTTATATGTCCAGATAATATAATATAATATAATATAATATAATATAATATGATAATTTGGTTCTCACTCTTAACTATGACTTTTGCCTCAATAAACTCCCAATTTGCTGCTAATTAATAGTTAGTCGTTAAGTTTAGGTATGGGGTGGATTAAGGGATCTAAAATATGGTCATGCAGAATAAGGCATTTATATGTGCTTTATAAGTGCTAATAAACAGCCAATATGCTAGTAATATGCACGCTAGTGAGCAACTAGTTAATAGTGAGAATTCTAAACTAAAAAGAGAGAGAATTCTCTAAACTAAAGTGTTACCAGTAATATGATCATGAATCTGTATCAAGCACTTTAACCAAGTGGTTTGTTTATCTCATTTCTTCATAGGAATATGTTTCCTGAAAATCTTGTGCAAGCCTGTTTTCAGCAGGTAAAATATAGTTTTAACTTAACTTATATTAAGTCATGCAAATATACTATTTAGTTTAAATAAACATCATCTGTGTTTTAGTATAAGACGCAGCGCAAAGAGATTGAACCATCGAAAACCAACATAAGCACAAGTAACACGACTACATTTCCACCGTTCACCACCATTATTTCAACAGTTGCACAGGTGAGAGAAAGATGAAGAGTAAATGAATGGTAAAGATGGAGAATGGAGAATGTATTGATTTTTGGCTTCTTTCTGCTGTAGAATTTGACCAAAGACTACAAGATCGTGGGCTCATATTCAGATGGCATTAATGTCCTCGGTCTGATCGTATTCTGTGTGACTTTCGGCCTGGTCATCGGAAAGATGGGAGAAAGGGGCCGGATCCTGCTGGAGTTCTTTGATGCTCTGAACGAGGCCACCATGAGACTTGTTCAGATTATTATGTGGTTAGTTCTGACACTTTACAGGCAAGAATCACTGTCATTATTGCTCATACTCAGACTTGAGGATGGGCTCTATTGACCTAGGTCAGTAAGAAACCACCCAGAGCACCCTAGCAACCACACTGCAACTTCCTAGCAACCACCCAGAATACCCTAGCAACCACACTGCAACTTCCTAGCAACCACCCAGAACACCCTAGCAACCACACTGCAACTCCCTAGCAACCACCCAGAGCACCCTAGCAACTACATTGCAACTCCCTGGCAACCACCCAGAACACCCTAGCAACCACACTGCAACTTCCTAGCAAGCACCTAGAACACCCTAGCAACCACACTGCAACTCCTTAGCAACCACCCAGAGCACCCTAGCAACTACATTGCAACTCCCTGGCAACCACCCAGTACACCCTAGCAACCACATAGCTACAACTGAGAACTCCCTAGCTACCACTTAACAACTCCCTAGCAACCACCCAGAGTACCCTAGAAACTGCATAGCAACCACCTAGAAATCCCTAGCTATTACATAGAAAGTCCCCAGAGACCACCCTAGTATACTCTAGGTATAACATAGCAACCACTCAGATTACCCTAGAAACCACATAGCAACAATCTAGCATCCAGTCAGAATATCCTAGAAACTGCATAACAACTTAGAAAAGCCTGGAAACCACACAGCAATTCCATAGCAATCATTCAGAATACACTAAAAACACACAGCAACACCCTGGAAACCACATAACAATTCCTTAGCAACCATTCACCATACCCTAAAAATACATAGCAACACCCGAGAAACCACATAGCAATTCCTTAGCAACCACTCTGAATACCCTAAAAAGCACATAGCAACACCCTAGAAACCACATAGCAATTCCTTAGCAACCATTCACAATACCCTAGAAATCTCATAGCAACACCCTAGAAACCACATAACAATTCCTTAGCAACCATTCAGAATACCCTTGAAACCACATAGCAATTCCTTAGCAACCACTCTGAATACCCTAAAAAGCACATAGCAATTCCTTAGCAACCACTTGGAATACCCTAAAAAACACATAGCAACACACCAGAAACCACATAGCAATTCCTTAGCAACCATTCAGAATACCCTTGAAACCACATAGCAATTCCTTAGTAACCATTCAAAATACCTTAAAAAACACATAGCAACACCCTGGAAACCACATAACAATTCCTTAGCAACTATTCAGAATACCCTAGAAACCACATAGCAACACCCTAGCAACCACCCACAAGAAGCACGATTCACTTTTTCTTAAGAAAATGTAAACAAATGATACGTTTCTTGAAATTATGAGTAATATTGATAATAAATGTAATGAATTTTCTCTGGCAGTTACATGCCCATTGGCATCTTGTTCCTAATTGCTGCCAAGATCATGGAGGTGGACGACTGGGAGATCTTCAGGAAGATGGGCCTGTACATGGTGACGGTGCTCAGCGGGTGAACAAGCTTTTCAAATGTTCCCTTGTTGATTAGCAGAGGAGCAGATTTACTGTCAGCTCTGTTCACACACAGATAAGAGCCACGGACATTTAAAACTGCTCGAGCTGCAGATGTGCTTATTATACATTTCATAAATTCCAAACTTCCACTAATTTGAGTGATAAAGGCGACCGAACATCAGTCAGGAGATTCTGTAGCTGCAGTTAAACAAATGCCATCTGCACTCATGTGGAATGAACTGAAAGCACACTGCTGAGTCAAACAGAATACAGTGTAGCACTTACGAATAGAGAGGATATAAATCCAAGTGACCTTGGTAAAAATACAGGATGCTTTTAAAGCAGTGGATCTCAACCCTGGGGGGCTCAGTGATCCTCTTCCAGGGGGTGCACGAGATAACTTAAAATTAAAGTATAATAAATTCAATAATTTCATGATTAATAAGTTAAATAAATTAAAATATATATGTGACCCTGGACCACAAAACCAGTCATAAGTAGCACGGGTATATTTGTAGCAATAGCCAACAATACATTGTATGGGTCAAAATTATCTATTTTTCTTTTATGCCAAAAATCATTAGGATATTAAGTAGAGATTATGTTCCATGAAGATATTTTGTTTCCTATCGTAAATATATCAAATCTTAATTTTTGGTTAGTAATATGCATTGCTAAGAACTTCATTTAGACAGACAGCTTTAAAGGTGATTTTCTCAATATTTAGATTTTTTTGCACCCTCAGATTTCAGATTTTCAAATATTTGTATCTCGGCCAAATATTGTCCTATCCTAACAAACCATACATCAATGGAAAGCTTATTCATTCGGCTTTCAGGGTGATGTAAAAATCTCAATTTCAAAAAATTGACCCTTATGACTGGTTTTGTGGTCCAATGCCACACATAAATAAATAACAGCACCTCCTCTCTTTCTGTGTATGTATTCTGTGATATGTGTTTCTGAGCAGCTCAAGCCGTTTCTCATTGCGCTGTGTGAAATACAGACTGAACAGTGGCTCAAAACACCTGACTGCTTCATGAGCATATAATGCACAAACTACAGCTCTCCACTGGATAAAGAAAACCAGTGTTGCGCTAGTAAAGTTTTGATGAATGAAGACTGTAATCAAAGTAAAGATGATTATAGTGACATACATGAGTCATACATTAGGCTCACTTTTATCTGTTATTATTAATGCGCAAACAAACGGTGTATGTGCGCTCTTGGCGCACTGTTCACTGTAACATATTTCTGCTTGAACAAAGTTCAGTATTTTCATGTAGTTGTCAAAATTAATGTACAGTGAGTGTTTTATAATGGATGTTCGCCGAAGAAGCGTGTTTTGGAGAAGTTTGTGAGGAAGTTTGTGTTTATGTACATATGGACATTGCTCAAAACATTGACACGATCACTTGATCTGATAGAGGAAGTGTTCGTTGATGACGTCGAGCCGCCTTCAAATTGCTGAGTTTCCACCCAGAATGTTTTCATTTTGTATTTTAGTGATTCTGAATGGATCCGTATAGTAGTTTATATGCAGTCCTTTGGTGTCTTCCTGTGGTCTTGTTTGGTATGGCAGGTTGACTTGTGCTGGTTGGCGGGGCTTGCAGTATTGATATGGAGAGGAGGGGGGCCTTGGAGTAAAAAAGGTTGAGAACCACTGTTTTAAAGAAATAGTTCACCCAAAATTGAAAATTACCCTGTGATTTACTCACCCTCAAGCTATCCTAGGTGTATATGACTTCCTTCTTTCAGATAAATACAGTCAGAGTTATATTAAAAAATGTCCTGGCTCTTCCAAGCTTTATAATGGCAGTGAATGGTGGTCGAGGTTTTAAAGCCCAAAAAAGTACATCCATCCATTATAAAAAAGTGCTCCACATGGCTCTGTGGGGTTAATAAAGGTCTTCTGAAGAGAAGTGATGCGTTTGTGTGAGAAAAATTTCCATATTTAAAACGTAATAAACCGTAATCCCTAGCTTCCGCTTACTGTCATACACGTGTTCATGAGAGAGTGGCGTTCCAGCGGATGACGTAGTATGAAGGTGTAGCGTAAGCTCCGGTGAAAAGTGACGAATGCAAAAAACAAAACACTGGTCATGAATTAGAAATACAAAATGGGGATTTGTAAAGAAAAATGTTGGAGGATTTCGATATAAGCTGAGAGGAGACTGGTTTTCCTTTGCTGTAAAGAAAACATGGTTCTCATGGGACTAGCATATTCTCACCGGAGCTTACGCTACGCCTACCTCATCCACTCGATGCCACTCTCTCATGAACATACATCAGTTAGCGGAAGCTAGAGTTTATAAAGTTTTAAGAATGGATATTTTTCTCACACTAACACATCACTTCGCTTCAGATGGCATTTATTAACCCCCCAGATGGCATTTATTAACCCCCCAGAGCCGTGTGGAGCACTTTTTATGATGGATGGATGCACTCTTTTGGCCTTTTAAAATCTTGAGCACCATTCACTGCCATTATAAAGCTTGGAAAAGCCAGGACATTTTTTTAATATAACTCCGATTGTATTTGTCTGAAAGAAGAAAGTCATATACACCCAGGATGACTTGAGGGTGAGTAAATCATGGGATAGTTTTCATTTTTGCATGAACTATCCCTTTAACTCTTTCCCTGCCATTGATGAAATTTTCCATCATTTACGAGACAACGCACCATGGATGGAAATTTCTGGCTTTCCGGGTTTTCACTGATTTAAGGTAGGAGTTGCTATTACACATCTTCTGATAGAGAACTGAATGTCCGTCTGGATCAAACACAGGCGAAGAAGAAGCAGAAACAAGTGATCGCATACATAAGCAGATGCATGCAGTATGTGAAATAACACAACCATCAAACATTAAACAGAAAATAAATCAAAACGGCCTAACGTCACCGAATGAAATTTTCATTAATGGAAGCGATCAACTTCATCTATGTTTTAACCAGCATTCTGATTATCAATTTTCTCAGCTTTTTGTTCAAAATGTTACATTTTTTTAATGAAACTTACAGATATTCGAGAGTGGATAAAAAAAGAATGCAATAAGCTAGAATATTTTTTTGTTTGTTTTTGATTTAAAAGCTGAATATTGACAGAATATACGACAGAATATTCTGGGGGCTGTGAAATGATCAAAATGCTGGCAGTGGCTCGCAACTTTTTAAAAAACAACTTTGGTGGGGAAGGAGTTAAATAACACCAAACTGCTTTTTAGTTCCACTGAAATTAAAGCAATATTTTACAAAGATAGTTTTTTATTTTAAAAGATCTATTCTAATGTTCATTGCTTATGATAATGTACAATGGGTTGTGTTTTAAAATATGTTTTCCTTTCACAGACTAGCCATCCATTCCATCGTATTCCTCCCCCTGATTTACTTTGTGTTTGTGAGGAAGAATCCATTCACCTTCACTCTGGGAATGGCACAGGCTTTGCTAACAGCTCTCATGATTTCCTCAAGGTGAGTCGATTGGTATATTGGTATATTTAGCATTGGCATATTGACTAAAGGCTGGAATACACTACACAACTTAAAATCTAAAGAGATTTAAAACACTTTCTATCATACAGTTGCTGGGTTTGTAAATGAATACAGAGAAAAACTAGAACTTATATACACTAAACGACCGAGGATCACACACTAATAGATATTATAGTCATTTTGTTCATGAATATATTTGAATTTACCATAAATGCTTGTCAGTACATTCAGCAGTACTTTAACCATATTTCAAAGACAATTAATTATGAAACTACATACTGTATATAAAGATGTACTTAGAGAGTCAAAAAGCTCACTAAAGTTCAGCCATTTTGCATGTAATATAAATTTAAAATCTAATACACTTTCATTTAATTGCAATTAACATGTAATTAAGTGACCCAAAAAGTAAGTTTTTTTAAAGTAATATTTCCACAACAAGTATTCTTTTTAAAACAATGCTGATCCTTAGAACATATTTTGGATATTTTATATATAAAACTGACTTGGTTATTTTTTATTAATACTAAGAAAATAATGTGAACTTTTTAAAAAGACAATTTAAAAACAAAAAATAATATTTCGTTTTTTAATGCAATAAATTCAGACATTTTAGATGGGGACTTGAGTGTCCCAATAGATTCTGCACAAGCAAAAGGCATACATTTCTTAAATGCTATGAATAATTCTTTAAAACAAAATCTTTAAAATAATCTGAGAAGCAGCCATTGGTGTTGCGTTTTGATCATTATTTTGAGCTTTTTATAGCAAGGCTGCTCAGCCCTGCTCCTGAAGACCTGTCATTCCAGTTTTAGATTTTTTATGTGAACAAAGAAAATCCACAACAATCAAAGAAAACTGCTATTTTGCAATAACAAGTGTCTTCACTCTATCAGCTCAGCCACTCTGCCGGTCACGTTCCGATGCGCAGAGGAGAACAACAGGATCGACAAGAGAATCACTCGCTTCGTCCTTCCAGTTGGTGCGACTATCAATATGGATGGCACTGCACTGTATGAAGCTGTTGCTTCTATATTCATAGCTCAACTGAACAACTACGACCTGGACGCTGGCCAGATTGTTACCATTAGGTAAGTGGGATATAAGCCAATTGGTGTGATATAATAGAGTTAAGTGGCTTCATGAAGGATGAAGGCTCGGATGATGCTTTTTTTAAACGTTCATTCCATAGTATCACGGCAACAGTCGCCAGCATCGGTGCAGCAGGTGTTCCAAATGCTGGACTGGTAACCATGGTGATAGTGCTCACAGCAGTGGGCCTTCCTGCCACTGATGTCACCCTCATCATTGCTGTCGATTGGCTGCTGTAAGTATCGGGTTTTCATGACCAAAGTGTCAGGTTTAATTAACGTGACACAGTAGTGATGACGTATTTTTGTAGGCCAACCCATATCACCCAGGTTCCCACGACAAAAACCCAATAGGATTTTTCCATTGGCTTTTGGATTGTTACAGAAATTAAACTCCAACAAAATGAACACAATTTAATTTTTATGTTTAAATACAGTTGGCAGAAGTATAAAGCTAACGTAGGCTACAGATGAACTACACCACGGTCACATGACTTCAATGTCACCACCATTAAGTTTCTGACAACCCTTTAGTCTTTTTTTTTTTTTACATTTTCCCTGAAAGTTTGAGTTAGAATAGTTTGCAACTATTAAGTATTTTACCTGTTCATTGTGATGACGTTTAACTTAATCCCATTTAGCCCTTTGTTAGCAACTGCCTTTTTCAAGACAAGTAAAATTTATATATATATATATATATATATATATATATATATATATTACTCGGGTATTACTGGTGTATTTTATGCCGTAGAATGAAATGTGAAAATACATTGAGCCTGTTTTCACCATAGACCTTATTACAAGCATTTAACCAAAATCCCAATCAAAAAAACATTGACTGGAACCAGAAGTGCTAAAATGGCTAAGCCGTTTCTGGGTTTTGACAGAAATACATATTTCCTGCAGCAATCTATTGGTTCATTCAGGTCCTGGAAAGTTCGTAATTACGAGTTGGCAAGTTGTAATTACAAAATCAGGTGTGTTTAAATCACTTTGGTCAGGGCAAGATGGCGATGTACTTTTTACTGCAAAAAGTTCAAGATTTTATAACTTGACATCTAAAAAAAAAGATGAATAATGACTGCACATCGGGTGTGTTTTTGCTTTATGTTTTTATCCACTTTATAAGGGTGCTGAAAATCGAATCGTTATATATTCTATCGTAATTCAATTCTACAATACTGTCATATTTTGTACATGCCACTTTGCTAGTTTTTATTTTAAATGGAAAAATTCTTATAATTTAATTCATTTGAACAAATTTACAGTCAATACAGACACTGCATACATTGTGCCATATTTTCTTACTGATATGCCCCCAATTCGGAAACTCAGGGCTGAAATAAATGGTGCGTTCAAGTCATGTCAGAAAAATTGTATTTCTGTGTTTAACGCACATGAATGTCACAGCACAATCGTAATTACAAGTGGGAAACGCTGAACTTTCTTTAAGCTGTGATTTGGGGGTGTGTCAATGAGAAAACATGCCAGACGCGATGGATGCAATGTTTTTCATTTACAATAAACTATAAGTTAACAATCATTTCTTTTATCTAAGCATGTAAGAAATATGATAATATTGTACAATTATGACAGAACACATGTAAATGGAAAAACTCACTGTTGCACATTCTTTATTCATCATTTTGTATAGGTAGGTATAAAAGGTACATTGGCATCTTATGGAAGGCCATTTCTGTCATGGAATAAAAAAATAAAAAAGGTAATTGTGACATTTTTGCCTTTTTTCCTTGCAATTCTGAGATGTAAAATCAGAATTCTGAGAAAAAATGTCAGAATTGTGAAATGTAAACTTAGAATTGCAAGATATAACTTGCAACTGCAGACAGAATTATGAGATGTTATGTGAGTTATAAACTCACAATTGCAACAAAAATCCACAATTTTGGGAAGAAATGTAGTAATTGTGAAATAAAAATTTGTGACTGCTTTTTATTTTTTTATAATAATAATTCTTTATATAATTTAGTAAATTAATAAATATTATATCTCATAATTCTGACTTTTTTAATCAGAATTCTGAGTTTACATTTTTGTTTCCATCACGGAATAAAAATGAACAAAGTAATCACAAATTTTTATCTCACAATTACTACTTTTCTTCCCAACATTTTTAATTTTTCTTGCAATTGGGAGTTTATAACTCACATAACATCTCACAATTCTGACTTTTTTCCTCAGAATTGCCAGCAATTCTGACTTTATATCTAGCAATTTAAAAAAATGCGAGTTACAAACTCAGAAGTGAAAGAAAAAAATCTGAACTGTATGAAATGAAAAGGCTTTTTTATTATGTGACGGAAACAAGCCTCAGTCTTGCTCTGACCAAATGACTTCAACACACCTGACATAGTAATTACGACTTCCTAATTCATAAATACAAACTTCCTAGGCTGCAGCCCTCCAGGAACTGAGTTTAACACCTGTGTCCTAGGAGGTCTTAAATATGAACTTCTGACATGACTTGAAGTACATGGTTTCTGAAGGAAAACCATGTGACTCGAAGACTGCTAAACCCCTGTTGCTGCTATAGTGTGAAAGTTTTTATTGTTTTTTCCCCATCAAACCAGCGATCGCTTCCGTACCATGATCAACGTGCTGGGAGACGCCTACGGCGCTGGAATAGTCCAGAAGCTGTCAAAGCGAGAACTAGAGAGGATGGACCTGACTTCAGATGTGGACGCGGCCAACCCCTTCGCCCTAGAGACCACGCTGGACGACGACGAGTGCGAGAAGAAATCTTACGTCAACGGTGGATTCATCATCGACAAAAGCGACGCCATTTCCTTCACCGAGACCTCGCAGTTCTAGAGGCGAGCGGCGGTCGCTGCTGAACATGTGACGGCGTGGAAGGAGTTCAGAGAGGTAGGAGCATTCATAAAACCAGTGCCATGACTAGGACGGAAAGTCATTAGCGAGGACATGATTGAGTGTGGACATTAGCAATACCTGCCCTTGCGGTTCTCCTTCCTTCATTTTCCCAACCGTGCTCTTGAACTTACGTGTGCGCTAGACTGAGAGAAAACTGTGCTTCCACAGTTCATTAACATGTTGCAATGAATTATGCAAATTGTTGTTTTCTTTTTATTAACGGCGGTTGTTTCCTTTGGTTTTGTACTAACGAATAGCTTTTTAGCAGTAGGCGATTTTCGTATTTGTGTGTTTGAGAAGGAGCTCTGTGCAATATCGCGCATCGGTTTGAAGGAAACCCGGCAGCTTAGTGTAACGTACGCATGTTGCTAACTAGCCAATGTTATTATACTCAGAAAACGCTGATTTTAAGGTTATCGAAATCCGCTTTCAAAAATGTTCTTGGCAAATTATGTTCAATTTTCAAATTCAGTAGCCTAATGTGTGAAATGTCGCCAGTTCTGTATTTGCACTTGCTATTGAAAGCCAAATGTTTATGAGCTTTGCGTGTTTTTCATTTCAGATTTGTGCCAAATTGAATGTGTTGATATGAAGGGGAACATTTTTATACAAACGTTGCATGATAAGGACTTGATGTGGGGTACAGAAATTGCCTTTGGAATGAAAATCAGATCCTTTGTTTGTACACAATTACTTCATCATGATACTGAAGGTGACAAGCCTTAATAGTTTCTTCAGCAAGCCACTGATTCATTCTTTTCTTCTTTTGTTGTTGAATCAGAGCTATTCTGGAGAATATTTTTGAAAAGACTGCACCGATGATGTTGTCAGTGCCAAATTTCTGCCATTGAGCCAGTTTGAACTTTCTTTTACAGTATTTCATTTCTTTATACTTTGGGTTACATCAGAAATGAGAGAAAATGATCAATGTGAAGCATTAATGGTCTGCGTTTAAGGTTCTGAAACACTGTAAAGCACACCATTGTACAACTGTATTTATACAGTACAGTAGTCAAATTAGTTATACTGTATGATTCAACATGTACTGTATGTGTATCCACAAAATAATAAAGACAAATATGTCAACACCTGAAAAAATCCCTGAATTGACTTTTTTCCATTTATTTTTGCACTTTAGATAGATAGATAGATAGATAGATAGATAGATGTTCTTCATTTAATACTCAGTCTCAAGGGGAAATGCCATAGACAAAACACACCTGCGGCTCCCTGATACAAACAGAATAAGCCTTTTGAACTTGACAATCAACTAAAGCAGGTATTTCATTTTAATTGCAAATGAACGAGCAGCATTTAAAAAAAAAATATGCTAAAAAGAGGAACAAAGGATGTGATCAAAGCACTACTGATTTGTCACTTTTGATGATTTTATCTTTTTTTTTTTTTTTTTTTTTTGCTGAGTTCTTTGTTTATGGACTTTTGCCTTCATTATATAGGACTTGCATTGTGACACGATGCAGGTTGGTCTCAAACCTAACTATGTTCTATTGCTCCAACCTTTTTTGTTATGAGGGTTTTATTAAGCACATGTACCATTTAAAGTGTCAGAAGAGTCCGTTTTGCTCTCTGTCTCCACTGAGACACACATTTCAAGTGTTTCTTCTAGGAAGCTCATGAGCTGAATCAGGTGTGCACAGTTGGGGGCCTCCAGAAACAGCTTTAAAAACCACCAAGCGTCAAAAATACTAGAAATATACTGTTTCATTTCAAAGCTGCAATACAAACACAACTACAAACAAACACACTCGTAACTGAATGGAAAAAGATGCAATGCCACAGGAAATCACACAGTCCTCTGATTCATCTGTGGATAAAAAGAACAGTATTTAAATACCCACTGAGTCTGTACACAAAAAATGTGTGCTTAACTGTATTAAATGCAAACCTGTGCACATCAAACCTTAAAAAGTATATTTAAACAACTGTACTTCCAGATATTATAATATTAATGAAATAAAAGGCCACTTAAGTGTACTTAAAGAGAGGGCATTTTAATGACTATGTTTCTGAATACACTTAAGCACACTTTTAAAAAGTGCACTTTGTAATGTTATCAAATTACACATTTTGCTTTAAAGTCATTTTAAATCATGTTTCAATAAGCTTTTGTCGTGCTTTAAATAAGTACACTATTTTAATGTGTTGACTAACACACTAAAGCACATGTAAAATATTGGATTGTAATTTTATCATTTTCACTTAAAGTACCATGTTTCTTAACACACTTTTAAAAGGTGCACTTTGTAGTAATGTCAAACATTTTACTTTACATTTTAAATCATTATGTTTTTAAAATTGTAATATGTTGTCATGCTTTTAAGAAAATGTGCTAAATTGCAACTTCATTAAAAATATATCCAAATCCAAGGCATACAAGTTTCAACAGAAATGACAATAAAGTATATTTTAGTTTATCATAAATGCATGTCAGAACATTCAGCAGTACTTTAATCATATTTCAAAGACAACAGAAGGAATTATAAAATTATATATAAAGTTGTATTTAAGGCTTACTTAAGTGAGTCAAAACGTTTTTGCTATTTGTGTGTGATATAAATGTACACTATAATATAATAAGTAGTAAATACTGAGCACAGAATCACAAAAAATTTGATTGATGGTGACCTTTGACCTTGACCAACCATGTTGCGCTCACCTTTGACCTTTCAAAATCTCTGAAATGAAATGAAACGGGTTCGAAACAGGGTGAAACACGTGCTGTACAGATATGGGACGTCCAGGTATGGAAGGTCAAAAGCGGCCCTGGGGAGTTCATATTTGTAAAGTCAAAGGTCAAAAATGTAACCTCCAGGTATGTCATGTCAAATGTCAAAATCGACCCCAGAGGATATGAAAGGTCATGGGTAAACATGTGAAATGCCAAATAAAAGGACAAAGACCATAATAATCCCCAGAGATTATGAAATTTCAAAGCAGGGTTCATACAGATGCTGCAAAATGAAATTCCAGGACTTTTCAAGCACTATTATTTTGGTTTTCAAGGACTAAAATCAGAGATCGCACTTATCAAACAATATTGTTATTATCTTTCAAATTCTAGTAAATAAACAAATAAAACAAAATGGTACAAATAAAGTGCAGCACAAGCAAAGCATGCAATGACTATGGCACCTTTAACATTTAAAAGGATACTATGGCAAAGTTATCGCTTTCCTTATTCAAACTGATTTTATTTTATAAATACATGATTGACCTGAAGAGTGAAAGCTATATCATACACTTGGAAAATTATGAGCTATATCACGCTCGTAGACACTATGAGTGTGACAATACACTTAGCTCATGAGATGAGACAAAATACAGATACTTGGTTCACTAGAACGAGACAATATTTTAATATTATTTTAAAGAAATTTTCAATGACAAAACATTTTTTTAAATCACAAAATACAAAACTATGCAGTTGTATTTTAAATGTTTTAACTAATCTGGGGCCGTAACTAACAATTACTTTGGTAATCAAGTAATCTACTGATTATTTTGACAATTGATTAATCTGATATTTTTAGTGATAAAAATAGACCTAAGTGAAAAATAGGCTTTAATATTTATATATAAACTAACCATGAGGCAATCATAATTTGTTCAAATAAAGTACCAAAACTATGGAAGCAGAATAATGACAATAGTTTTTGAAACATAAAGCAGGCTGAATTCCACAAATCCAGTGTGAATTCCAGTATACACGTGGAAACGCTGATTGTGTGTATGTTTAATTCAACATCTTTGCTGTTTCCCGTAGCCTACATGTAAGCAGCTTTCTCTACCACAAAGGAGATTATAATGCTCTTTTACCCAACGCTGAAGTACAGAACTAACATTACATCTGAGGAAGTTGCTTTCGGTTGCTTAGTTTCTGTAACTTTGCATCATGGCCTGTGTGATGCTGTGCTGTAATACTGGGGTTCCCCTCATACGTCACACTCCAGGATTCCCCAACGACGTGCCTCAGTGAACTAATACAGTGATATAAGACCTCAGATCTCAGAATACACTTTACTGATGATTATGCGAACTATATCGACAGTTAAGCAGATGTAGAATATGAACGAACGCGCAATGTTTCACGCTGTTTCCCTCAGAAATCGGTTAAAGAAAACACATTACGCGGCTCAGTAGCAATGACAGCTATTATTAGACTTGTAATAGATGCGCCTGGCCTGAAGTGTAGGTGAGAGCAGGCCGCTGCAGTGAGGGGAGGAGTGAAATAAGCGCTGTCAAGACGGACAGTTCTGACCTCTCGAAGTAGAACAGATAGCTACGAGATCAAAGACGGATATCGTGTTATTCTCACTCATCATGCATCAGTGCTCTACTGCTATTCCTGCGGTTTCCGGATGTGCACCGCTGAATTTTCTGCCGAATTTTAACAACTGAATTTGTGGCAGCGAATTTGGAAAGTGAAATAAAATGACTTAAATTCACCTGTCGAATATTATACATCGTATTTTTAAACAGACTGAATATTTTGGAAGTGAATTCTGGAAGGTGAATATGAATTATTGAATTTGTAATTATGAAAATGTGCATGAAATATTTTGGATTGAAATATTCACAGCTTAAATAAACAACTATGTTAAATTTCAGGACCTAAAAATGCAAGCCCTGGAAATACAAGGCATTAAAATGCAAGCACTGTTAATTGCAATGCACCTTTTTTTTCGATTTGTGGAATTCAGCATGCTTTATATTTCAAAAACTATTGTCATTATTCTGCTTCCATACAAAACCAAGTAATTACATGGTTTTATTGAACAACATTTTTTAAACTACATACTGTAATGTACGCCTATATAATTATAATACGAACATAACCAACTTAAGTATATTAGGTAAGTGTGGCATGGGTGGTCAAGGTCAAAGATCACCATCAGTCAAATTTTTGGTCATTCTGTGCTCTGTATTTACTACTAATACATGTTCATTTAATTGCAGTTAACATGCAAGTGTCTGAAAACATGACATTCAGTTCACAATTAAGTATATTATTTCCATAATAATAATAGGTACTCTTTTTTTTTAAGTATGTTAAAGTGAAACAAAATAAATATCCCAGAATGAGAATTCTATTATATTTAAAGACTTGACCATTACATAAGCACATACGTACCACTGTTGTTTAAAACGGGCATGAGTGGGCCAAAACAGATCTGCGTGTCAATACCTCGTCTATCTCAGAGTCAGTGGCACCCTGACATCACAAACAGAGGCAGAGGAGGCTGAATGATCCATCCCACGATTGGCATAACATTCCACAGCGTTCATTAAAAACGGGAGCGTGTGTGTTTGTTTGACTGCTACTCACACAGGCTAGTCTATGAACCGCTTTGGGAGAAGATAAAAGGCTCTGAACCCGTTCCTGAACTTCCTCCCACAGGTCAGGAGAACCCAAGAGAGATCTGCAGAAAACAACACATCATTTATCTCAAAAAATAAGGCATTGCTACTATTACTTTTGCTGATATTTAAGGTCAGCAATTTGAACAACTTACTTGAACCAATGTATTAAGCAACTCATACCACTATGAACATGAAGTATACTTTAGATTGCATGGCATGGATGTGGTGTGGAAAGTCTGAGTTGGTTCTACAAAAAAACATCGAGCGAATCCATTCATGCACCTGGGGAACACAGATGCAAACATACCCATTGTGCCTCTGGCGATCCGTACTGGAGTGTCTGGAAGATCCCTCATATCCCATGAGGGAATGATGACGGCCCACTTCCTCTGCGTAGTCGAGGAGATCGTCTGTGTCTGAAGAGTCTTCCTCAGCCATCTGAAATAATGATGGGCAGGTCATAAACAATAGAATATGCAACCAAGTACAAGTTGAAATACCCTTGTGAAAAAGAAGTGCACTTAATTGTACTGAATGTAAACTTGTACACTGCAAAAAATGCTTTTCTTGCTTAGATTTTTTGTCTTGTTTCCAGACAAAATATCTAACAATTCTTAAATCAAGAAGGATTTTCTAGACAAGTAAAAATGATTGTCTTGTTTTCAGAAAAAAACAAGTCAAAATTGAGTTTTTGCTTAGAACAAGCAAAATAATCTGCCAATCTGCCAATTGTTTTCTGTTTGAAATAAGATTATTTTGCTTGTTCTAAGCAAAAACTCACTTAATTTTGACTTTTTTTTTTTTTTTTTTTTGAAAACAAGA
>JAFVLL020028158.1:0-11702 GCA_021397915.2 Tor tambroides
AAAGCTGTTTAAGCTTGATTTCATAAGATAATGGTGCTTTTGAAGTCAAAGCACTGAAAAATCAAATGATATTTATGTCTGGGAAATTGCTCTACTTCAAATCTAAAATAAAACTCTGAAGTAATAGGCCAACTGAGGTAAGCCATACGATTATCTTCATTTAAAAAAATAGAGAGAGGAAAACAGAGGGATGATAACGTTAAATCTGAGACGCTTACGCTATGCCCCTGATAAATTAAAATAGAAACTAAGCTCTCGCAGCATTGTTCTTTCCCCATCTTCAAAGTACTGGCAAGGATATCATAATTGTGCCGTGCTGTTAATTCATAATTCAGAGGCGAGGAGGTGGGGGATGATGGATGGAGATAGGAGGGAGAAGGCTGAGAAAGGGAGGAAGAGAAGAAAGATTTAAAGGCAGGCATTATGGCAACACTGTCATTGCCAGCTGGAAGGTCTCCTGCGGTCATCGCTTAAAATTAGTCCTTTTCCTCAACAAAATAACCCTTTTACATAAACCATCCAGCCAATCAAAGCGCTTTGTTCACAGAGACACATAGTTGCAGATAAACAGTCTTCAATCTAACATCCTGAACATCAGATGCTTGCACACTTCGGGTGTGAATAGGGGTGAAAATGACAGCCGGAATGTTTCGGGAGAGCTGACGGAAGAGCCTCCATATGTGTAGGACGCTAACGCAGGGTTTTGAGGGGACACAAGAGCAGCTGGGCTTCATCACTAGATCTCACTTCTTTGCTCACTAGCTCTTTTTCACAGGAAATTGTTGGGTTATGGGGAGGTGCAAGTCGTTCTGTGCAAACAGCTCTTCCCTACCAGTGTCATCTTATGGTCACACACTCAAGCAGATTCTTAGAATCCAGATTCCTTCATTTTATCTTTGGCCTTTTACGGAGGAAGACTGAGTCAGGAAATGTTGCAAGCTAGGAATGAGGATCACAGCTCAATGTGTCAGAGCCTCAACCACTATTTCACACCTTCAGCCATACGCTGTACTGTTCAATAGTTTGGGATCAGTAAGATTTTTGAAGAAATCAATACTTTTATTTAGCAAGGGTGCATTAAATTGATGTAACAGTAAATACATTTTTAATGTTAAAAATATTTCAATTTCAAAAAATTCTTCTTCTTAAAAAAAACGGTTTACACAAATTATTAAGCAGCACAATGATTTTCATTTTGATATTACAAAAAAAATGTTTCTTAAGCACCAAATCAGCATATTAGAATGACTTCTGAAGGATCATGTGACACTGAAGACTGAAGTAATGGCTGCTGCAAATTCAGCTTTACCATCACAGCAGTGTTATTTTTAGCATTATTTATACATTATTTTAGTATGTATTCATATTTTAAATATGCTTTTATTTTTATATTTTCATTTAATTTTTTTGTTATGCAATTTTATGTGCTTTTGTCATTTTTATTGTCTTTTTTATATTTCTATTTATCTTTCATTTATTTTTTATTTTAGTTTTGTTTTAGTAATCTTAGTATATCAACATATTTGTTTCAAATAGCTGCCAAGGCAACATTTCTAAGTTTTTAATATTATGTATATTATCTATTAACTTATCTAAGCTATTTTTCATCTAATATTACATTTTAATGCATTTCAGCTTTCACAGAAAACAATTTTTAATAGTTTAGATTTAGTTCCTCTTAATAGTGAATATATGAGGGATATTATTTTAAAACCTGTAAAAAATGGTCATCATTTTTGCCATTCCATCTGGTGCTGTGCAAGATACACACTGTTAAGCTAGTCATGTGATCTCAACATGGCAGCCTCCATAAGTGGACCCACTCCATGGAAAATAAACTAGCTTTTAGGCTTCTGATATTACTGGCATTTTATATGACTGAACATGATTTTATACAAATTGTTCAAAAGTACTCTTCCTTTATTTAGATGCAAACTTTTTTTAATGATGAAAAAATGAGAGTGCCCCTGTAAAGATTATGTTTAACTTTAACAGTGATCTTTCTGAACTTAAAGTTGAAAAACGCTGGTGAAGCCATTCATTCTCAAACATTCATTCACAACCTTCGGCCCTCCATTTCCATTGATCTGCTTCCCACTTTGTTTATATCCTGGTCTATTTGTGCAGACAGTGTGAAATTAAACAGCTCTCCCGTCCACATTTTGATACCCGTGGAGATGGATGAAGTGATGAAAATATGCTATGGGATGCATGACAGAGAGAGAGAGTGAACAAATAGAGGACAATGCTTAGCGTGACTCCTTAAAATGAGCTGAAATTGGGATTTAATGAAAGTACTGCTATTGCTTCCCCTGATGATAATCGCTTAGAAATTTTGTAAATTCGTTAGAACATGGCTATTCTGAATGCATACTGATTTCCGTGATACTAGTAACTATTACTAACTGATATTTGATGGATGATTCATTTTTATGCTAATGTATCCCTCCTTCGGACCTACGAAACCAGCGAAGACTTGGATTAACTGTTCGTCTGATTGGCTGAGCTGTGTTGATGGCCATTTTCCATTAAAAATCCAGTCTATGATTGCATTTTAAATATTTTAAGTGAGAAATTGAAGGTGAACAACAAGATATTATAGGATTAAAGGGATATAATTTCATGTAGATGCACTAATCGGATGGTGAATCGCTGCGCCTGAAGGCTTTCTGAATTTGAGTGAATTTAAAGCCACAGCTTATGGTGGCAGCATTAGCAGAGACATTCAAACATTATGAGTTTGGCAGGGCTTCTGTGTTCACCCATTTGTATGTGTGTTTATGAAGGGAAGTGAGGTTGATGAAGTAGTGCAAGAACTTGTTTTTCAACAAGAAGAGCAAGCAGCAAAATGCTAATCAGTGCTGTCACTGTCTGGAGACAAGATTTGCTCCATTTAATCTCTATTTCCCCATCTTAGGAAAAAATGACACAAAGATGCTTTGTCTTGAGTTGAGCTGTCAGAGAAAAAGCTTGCATTCTTCATCCAGTGGCAACAGAAAATGTCAATTATTAAACCACAAACATGTTTGTTCATATGCATACACTGACGCATGAAGCACTCTGTGTTCGATACTGTGCAAATGCATATAAATACAAAGGAATAAAAATTCTGTCACCATTTACTCACCCTCATGTCATTCCACACCATTCTCAATTCCTTGTTCGCACAAACGGAGTTATATAGCAGAATGTGCAAGCAGATCTTTTCCAGACTTTTTTTTATTTTCTATTATTTTTATTTTTTATTGTATGTTATTCATTTATTTTTTATTGCTGTGGCACTATTACTGAAGTACACTTGCATTTATAAGTTTGGGGTCGGTATGATCTGCAAAGCTGAATTTCTAGCAGTCATTACTCCAGTCTTCAGTGTCACATGATCCTTCAAAGATCATTCTAATATGCACATTTGCTGCTCAAGGAAACACTTTTTTTATTATCATCAATTGAAAACTGTTTAATATTTGTGTGGAAACCATGATAAATTTCTCTTTTTTCAGAGAAAAAAAAACTGTGTAAACAATGTAAAGGTCTTTACTGTCGCTTTTGAACACTTTTATTGTGCTTGCTGATTAAAAGTATTAATTTCTTACTTTGAAATAGTAGTTTATAAAAATATAACAATAATCATTTACATAAAGCAATATAGTTGATTGTCTATCAAATTACTCAATTACTTAATTAAATGTTAACATTAATAACAGAAAACCTGTGGCAGGCACCAAATAATGAAATTACATTTTAAACACATATCAAAGAATGTGAGCATTCCTATTTTAATATTTTTGTACATTTTTAATACACTGTAATGCATATAACACATGATGATAATAATTTAACGCATCTATGTTTAGTTTAAATTTGTTTCATTTATTACTGTTAATAACAATATATAGAAAACACAGATATTGCACTTTACCTAATAATGACTTTCCAATCAAAATTGTAGGCCACCATCTGGACACAGCCGTTATCATGCACCCCTCCTCCTTATATCTTCTTAAGTGTTCAACATAACAAATAAAGGCAGACAGAATATTCATATTTGGGTGAGCAATGTCTGTAAGCATTTAGACACCAGAATATGTGTTATAACCTAAAAGAGATTAAATTAATATTGAAATGAATTCAAGTAAATTAATTAAAATCGATATACCTCATAAAATGATTTGGCAGGCATTCTGTTAGGATGATAATACATTACAGAATCTGTGTCTAAATATGGTCCTAAGGCTTTCCCACATGTTTAAATCAGTGGGGATGTTCAGCATGCAGATTGTTTGTGTCAGAAGGCTGGGTCACTATCGATTCGTCGCACCCCACAAACTCTCAGAGCCGGCGGATCCCGCTCATATCGATTCGCTCTTTTCTTTACTCACACTGATTATCATGTAAGCCTCTGCCGTGTGCATGTTTCCTGCCTGTTCTGAGAGCAGCGCTTATATAAGCGCACTCATAGCCCACTTCACACCGCTTCAACTCATTTTTCTTTGGCACGGATTCTCATCTTCATATGAGAATAGCAGAACAAACAGGAAAATAACACAAGCAGTCACATAAACACACAGTGTGGGTGTGGGGGAGAGGGTGAATGGATCAGCCCGCAATCGGAGCACAGGGTAGGTACCGAGAGTGTTTAAAATTCTCCCTATATGTCATTCTTTTTTAATGGGAATACACACCAAAATGCACACTTGAATTTCAGCCGAGTCTCTAAAGTTCCTCATTAGCTGCTTGAATTGTGGGACCACTTTACAATCTCATGCACACACACAAGTACCAAGAATCCCCTGGTCTGCTACTGTCGGACGTCAGTTGTCTGGAATTGTGACTGCAGTGGGAATAAGAGTTAAGCTTCTGTTGTGCTGTTTGGCAGAAGCGGTTCAGCTGTCTGGTCAGCAGAAATCCACTGACAAACACACTCATTTGCACATACGCAAAAGCACACAAATGCATACAGACACACACGGAAATACAAAACCCATTCAAAGGATACAAAATAAGCTATAGATAAAACTCCAAACTTCAAAAAGCAGACCCTCACATGCATTTATTTCCACACGTGTGCATACATGCTTTGAGCATGAATGCAGGCAATAGAAACATATATGCACAAGCTAAGAGAATCATATCTGGAGTCAAATTCACTCATCCACCCACACAGACACACTATACACAATTCCACACCACCTCCAACATGCTCTCAGGAGTGATCACACTCACACATATCTAGGGATGGGAATTGTAAGGAATTCATCGACTCTCAACATGATTTCACTGAACGATTTGGGTTTCTTAAAAGTTCCATTATTGATTGTTTTTAATTTATTTTAACCAAACAGTACTTTACTTTAAAGGGATAGTTCACCCAAAAATGAAAATTCTGTCATTAATTACTCAGCCTCATGTCGTTCCAAACCCGTAAGACCTTTGTTCATCTTCGGAACACAAGTTAAGATATTTTTAACCCTGCATAAACAGCAATGCAACTGACATGTTCAAGGCCCAGAAAGGTAGTAAGGACATCGTTAAAACCTTAATTTTATGAAGCTACGAGAATATTTTTTGTGTGCAAAGAAAACAAAAATAATGATTTTGCTCAATGATTTCTGCTTTTCCGGGTTAGTCTGCTGCAATTCACGAGAATACCACGACTCCATGGAGGGTCAGAAAGCTCTTGGATTTCATCAAAAATATCTTAATTTGTGTTCTGAAGATGAACAAAGGTCTTACAGATTTGGAACAACGTGAGGGTGAGTAATTAATGACAGAATTTTCATTTTTGGGTGAACTAACCATTTAATATCAACCATTTATCGGTTAATTGCCATATAGGGTTAAAGACTACAACTGAAGTGGTTGCAAATGCGCAACAATAATTAAGAGCTGAGATTTAATTGATGTAGCAACAGCGCTTTTCTTCTGTATTTTGATGTACAACTGAGAAAAACAGATTACCGAAAAAGAAATGTCACCAGAGAGAAATGTTTCACTGAAAGACCGAGTTATAGCATTTTGATTAAAAATTACAATGTAAAAACATTGACATGGATGGATGAATGAATCGTTCACAAAAAAAAAAACAAGACGCATTTAGAAAATATGTAGAGTGAATTTCCATTTCATGCAAACTTCGAACTTTAGTCAGGCAAAAAGTGAATCAGTGAATCCGTCAGTTTACATCTGACTCCCTCAATGAACTGCAAGTCATTTTACGGTTATGTCTTATTCGAAAATTAACTGGGAAATAAACTTACATTATAGTCTTACATTAGTCAATTTACTAACTTTCTGTTTACATAATGACAATGTGTAAATAAGCATACACACTCACATTTTAAAGCCAGGGTAAGCGATTTTTCAAAAACGTTTTAGAAAACTGAGTCGGGGCCGAGTACCAAAACAAACTTGTAGCCAATCAGCAGTAAGGGGCGTGTCTACTCATGATGTAGAGGAGAGAGCGTTCAGTGAGCAGCCGAGCCAAGCAACAGAAAGATAGAGATGGCGGACAAAAAACAAAAGAGGAAAACATCTGCGGAACGATAAGGCAAGAAGTAGGACCCGTGTAAATATCGGATCAACTTTCCAGCACTGGAGAGAACTCAAGGAGCGGAAGGCCTGCAATCGGACGCCGAGGTTGCTTTGGTTCCTCTTGATAAGTGAGTAACACCGGGTCTACACCGGACGTGCCGCGCCGCAACAGCTAAAGCCTGCCTACACTGGACGCATGTATTTCAGGCGAGAATGTAGTTGTTTAAAACTCAAATCTGCGGTTTATTTATAAAAACAGCGCCTATTTGAAAATGTGTTTCGCTGATTTCGGAGATGTGAGCTCCACGTGATCACCAGGCGCTCAGTGATCAAGTATCCTGAAGAGAGGAGCATAACCTCGGCTAGACTTTCTGACATTTGCAGCTGGCTCTGATGTCTCTGTAGTGGTTAAACATAAGATATAATTCGTTTTGGGTAAATCTAACAGGTAATCTTTGGTCTTTATTCTACTGTTCTATTAATATGTTAAAATGAAAATGAAAACAGGCAAAGTTTGATATAATATTTCGTTTCATTGTAATGTATGTACATCCCCTGAACTACATTTCTGCGGCTATTAATATGTTTGAATGGAAACGAAAAGAGGCAGTGGTGTTTGATATATTTCGTCTGTAAATACAGTGAGGAAGATTTCAACAGCCAAGGCGAGCTGACTGACGTTATCAAGTACACTGCTCTTTGCAGAAGTACCGGACTTGCGTCGTTCCCTCTGCGGGAGTTCACACTCCCGAGTCTAACTCATGAAGTCTGAACTACCGAGGACGCAAGGCTGAAATTTGCGTACCTGGTATTGAGAAACGCACGCAGACCTAACTTTAAGTCACCAGACTATTTGCCTAATCTTCTCGGTAGTTTAGACCGCGATGGAAACGCAGACAGCAACAGGTCTGGGGGAAAAAAAGTTCCTGGGACATATTGTTCCAGGTAATTTCGGTGGAAAACGGCTTATGTTTCACAGAACTAATCATTGCCTGGGTTGCGTAGGCTACATATATGTGACCCTGGACCACAAAACCAGTCTTATGTGTCAATTTTTCAAAATTGAGATGTATGGAAAGCTGAATAAATAAGCTTTCCATTGATGTATGGGGTTGTTAGGATCAGACAATATTTGGCCGAGATACAACTATTTGAAAATCTGGAATTGAGGGTGCAAAAAAATCTACACTGCTCAAAAAAATTAAAGGAACACTTTGAAAACACATCAGATCTCAATGGGGAAAAATATCATGCTGGATATCTATACTGATATGGACTGGGCAATGTGTTAGGAATGAAAGGATGCCACATCGTTTGATGGAAATTAAAATTATCAACCTACAGAGGGCTGAATTCAAAGATACCCCGAAAATCAAAGTTAGTCCATAGCCAAAATGGTTAGTCCATTTTGCTGAAATTTCATTGCAGCAACTCAAAATGGTACTAGTAGTTTGTATGGCCCCATCGCATTTTGCATGCATGCCTGACAACATCGTGGGCATGCTCCTAATGAGACGACGGATGGTGTCCTGGGGTATTTCCAGATTCGAATCCATGGCATCACTGAGCTCCTGGACAGTCTGAGGGGCAACCTGCAGCGAGATATTAAACATAATGTTCCAGAGGTGTTCTATTGGATTTATGTCAGGCGAGCGTGGGGGCCTATTCAATGGCACACACCTTCATCCTCCAGGAACTGCCTGTATACTCTCGCCCACATGAGGCCAGGCATTGTCGTGCACCAGGAGGGAACCTAGACCCACTTCGTACCCAGTGTAGGGTCTGACAGTGGGTCCAAAGATTTCATCCTGATTCCTAATGTCAGTCAGGGTGCCATTGTCTAGCCTGTAGAGGTCTGTGCGTCCCTCCATTGGATATGCCCTCCCCAGACCATCACTGACCCACCACCAAACCGGGTCAGGCTGAACGATGTTACAGGCAGCATAACGTCTTCCACGGCTTCTCCAGACCCTTTCCTGTCTGTCACATGTGTTCAGGGTGAACCTGCTCTCATCTGTGAAAAGCACAGGGCACCAGTGGTGGACCTGCCAACTCTGGTGTTCAATGACAAATGCCAGTCGAGCTCCACGGTGCCAGGCAGGGAGCACAGGGCCCACTAGAGGATATTGGGCCCTCAGGCCACTCTCATGAAGTCTGTTTCTGATTGTTTGGTCAAAGACATTCACACCAGTGGCCTGCTGGAGGTCATTTTGTAGTGCTCTGGCAGTGCTCATCCTGTTCTTCCTTGGCACAAAAGAGTGCCAGACACTGTCCTGCTGATGGGTTAAGGACCTTCTATGGCCCTATCTAGCTCTCCTAGAGTAACTGCCTGTCTCCTGGAATCTCTTCCATGCTCTTTACATTCGTGCTGGGAGACACAGCAAACCTTCTGGCAATGACACGTATTGATGTGCATATCCTGGAGGAGCTGGGACCACTGTGCAACTTTCTGTAGGGTCCAGGGTATCGCCTCATGCTACCAGTAGTGACAGTGACCCTAGCCAAATGCAAAAACTAGTGGAACAGTCAGAAAAGATGAGTAGGGAAAAATGTCAGTGGCCTCTACCCAAACCATCTGTTTTGGGGGTCAGTTCCCATTGTTGCCCATCTAGTGCTCCTGTTATTAATTTCATTAACACCAAAGCAGCTGAAACTGATTAACAACCCCCTCTGCTACTTAACTGACCAGATCAATATCCCAGAATTTTAATTGACTTGATGCTATACTCTGATTAAAAAGTGTTCCTTTAATTTTTTTGAGCAGTGTAGATATTGAGAAAATTGCCTTTAAAGTTGTCCAAATAAAGTTCTTAGCAATGCATATTACTTATCAAAAACGTTTTGATATATTTACAGTAAGAAATTTACTAAATATCTTCATGGAACATGATCTTTACTTAATATCCTAATGATTTTTGGCGTAAAAGAAAAATCGATAATTTTGACCCATGCAATGTATTTTTGGCTATTGCTACAAATATACCCCAGCGACTTAAGACTGGTTTTGTGGTCCAGGGTCACATATGTGGTGCATATCTATCAAAATAGGGGCGAGACCCTTTTGGGGTAGGGGCGTGTTTGTTTTGGTGATTTCAAATATCAACATTGGCTTCCAGAAATCGCTTACCCTGCCTTTAATGTATGAATTAATAGTCATTCTAAAAAAAAACCTTCAAATAAAAAAGTATACAAGGTTACATTTTCAAGTTGAACTAAGGTTAAAGTAATATTTTTTTGATATTAATATTTTTTTAATATTAATTATCAGTTCATCTGTATTAGCCACAATTTTAATACTGATGCATTCCTAGTCATCACATTTTTTTCCGGTTCTCAGTTTCCACTTCTGAAAACGCAAAACCCCGTACATGGCACACGGTCATTCACCCACCTCCAAAAATACTCACACGCACCCTTTAGAATCAACATACACTCACACAGGTCAGATCTTTCCATGATAGACAACACTTTCAGTATGACACATTTCATGTAAAACACACACACCCATACACACACTCCCACACAGTGCTCGACTTCTGTAACCCTCTCTAGTTGCCCAACACACTGAACAGTATGAGTGAACTGTTCAAACAAATCACCCTCATCTCTCATGCCTCCCTCATTCTACCTTCCCTTCCACCCGCGCACCTGCCTCTCACCTCTCTTGTTCTCTCTCTTTCCTCCTCTGTGAATTATAGCTTGTGCTTTATCATCACATCATGGTTTAATTTTGTCCATCCCATGATGCCTTGCACACCATTATGCCTCTCTTCATTTCGCTGCTCTCTTACTTTTCAACTAATAACTTCGATCGATGCTTCCATCTGTCCCTGTTCTCATTTCTCATTCATTGTGCTCCCCTTCCATAATGTCATATTGTTCCCAGTCCAATCTTACAAACCAGAGGAATCATGGGCATCATGCACATATTGTTTTGGAGGGAAAACCGGCACCAGTCCTGACTCACTTTGTGCCTGCGGTGAGATAAGCCCAAAAGCAGAAAAACATTTTGCATGCACAAGGAAACATGATGAAATCTCAATCTAATATTCAGATGTAGCCAAAGCATCAAATAATGCAAGACTTTTTTCTAGAAAGTGTTAAAATGATCCATTTTTTGCCATTCACACATGCATTTCTTTGGCTTGCAGTAGACAAAACAAAAAAGCTGTGACATTTTGAAAGAACTGACATTTTTCAGTACAAAGATATCCTAAAATGGGCTGGACAATTTTACTGGCACTTTTAATAAGCAGAGCAGCATTTAAATTGGGAATTGAGCATTAGGTTTCTTGATTTCTGTGCAAGTGATCCTACATTTAAAACCTGTTTATTAGAAATAGTGGTGCATTTGGTTACCATAATTGAGCGTTTCAAGCCAATTTAAAGGGATAGTTCTCCCAAAAATGAAAATTCTGTCAATAATTACTCACCTTCATGTCGTTCCAAACCTGTAAGACCTTTGCTCATCTTCGGAACACAAATTAAGACAGTTTTTATGAAATCCGAGAGCTTTCTGACCCTGCATAGACAGCAATGCAACTACCATGTTCAAGGCCCAGAAAGGTAGTAAGGACATTGTTAAAATGGTCCATGTGACACCAGTGCTTCAGCCTTAATTTCATGAAGCTACGAGAATACCTTTTGTGCGCAAAGAAAACAAAAATAATGACTTTACTCAACAATTCTTCTCTTCCGAGTCTTCGCTGCGCATTCACGAAAGTATCACAACACATGGGTTTGGTGTTGCTGACGCAGGATTCGGTGTTCTGACATAGAATTCGGATGCGCTGAGTCTTGTTTTCAATCAGAGGAATGCACACGCATGCATCGTGGCACTCTCATGAACGCGCATCGAAGACTGACACAGAAGAGAAGAAATTGTTGAATAAAGTTGTCATTTTTGTTTTCTTTGTGCACGAAAAGTATTCTCGTAGCTTCATAAAATTACGGTTGAACCACTGATGTCACATGGACTAGTTTAACAATGTCCTTACTACCTTTCTTGAACGTGGTAGTTGAGGGTCAGAAATCTCTCAGATTTCATCAAAAATATCTTAATTTGTGTTCAGAAGATGAATGAAGGTCTTACGGGTTTGGAATGACATGAGGGTGAGTAATTAATGACAGAATTTCATTTTTGGATTAACTAACCCTTTAACCTCTTTTTT
>JAFVLL020028159.1:0-14649 GCA_021397915.2 Tor tambroides
TGAAAAACAGAAGAATATTGCACGTTTGGTTGTTTTCAGCTATAAATGATGGGTGAATAAAAAATTCTTAACATTTTCAGCCATCTGGTGATTTTCAGTAGATATCTCGATATTTACACTACTGTTCAAAAGTTTGGGGTTGTTGTTTTTTTTCTTTTTCAAAGAATGCTTTTATGCTCATCAAGGCTGCATTTATGTGTTCAAATATACAGCAAAACTGTAATATTGTGAAGTATTTTTACAACTAAAAATGTTTTCTATTTGAATATTATATATTTTAAAATGTAATGTATTACTTTGATGTCAAAGTTGACTCTTCATTCAGACATTACTACAGTCTTCAGTGTCACATGATGCTTCAGAAATCATTATAATATGCTAATTCGCTGCTCAAGAAAAATTTCTTATTTTTATCAATGTTGTGCTGCTTAATACTTTTGTGGAAAACGTGATATTTGATTATTTGATTCTTTAACATTATAAATGTCTTTACTGTTACTTTTGATGAATTTATTGGGTACTTGTTAAATAAAAGTATTAATTTCTTTTTAAAAAAATCTTACTAACCTTTTGAACAATTAAGTCTTTAGGAAACTTAAAAATATTAAAAACCAAATTAAATGCAGATTAAATTCATTCTAAAATAATTAACAATATGTGACCCTGGACCACAAAACCAGTCATAAGGGTCAATTTTTTGAAATTGAGATTTATACATCATCTGATAAATAAGCTTTCTATTGATGTATGGTTTGTTATGATAGGACAATATTTGGCTGAATATTGAGAAAAAATATTAAGAAAATCGCCTTTAAAGTTGTCCAAATTAAGTTCTTAGCAATGCATATTACTAATCAAAAATTAAGTTTGGATATATTTACGGTATGAAATTTCCAAAATATCTTCATGGAACATGATCTTTACTTAATATCCTAATGATTTTTGGCATAAAAGAAAACTGGATCATTTTGACCCATACAATGTATTGTTGGCTATTGCTGCAAATATACCCGTGCTACTTTGTGGTCCAGGGTCACATATGTGGTGAATATTCAATATCATCCAGCCTTGATGGATGGATCAGTAAATAGTCAGGTGGATAGACAGAAATATTCATTTTATAGTCTCACTGTCAATAAAGCTGACGTAAGTTTGCTTTTTGACATCCTGTTGTGTAGGTGTTTCTATTGAACTGACATTAATACTTCCTGTTTGAGTTTGTTCCCAAGATGTTGTTCTGACTCTGTTGCTATGGAGTCTGCAGTGAACCCTTTTTGCCACATAGGTGCTGCCATTGTGTCACAGCTCGCCAGTAAGAGCAGCAGCTCTTGATTCTCCTGCATGTGTTTTGTGTTTGTCATGTGTAGGTGTTTGGGGTGGAGGACGCTAAGAATCCTGGTTGCCCTGAACAACGAGAAGCCAGTGGAAAAGTAAAGGACGGCAAGAAGCCCAGCTCCACTGTGTCTGAGGTAAAGACTGAAGCGCCTTTATAACACATGTCTGCATCATGTTGTCATTCGTTTAGATTAATGCTCTTGCATGAACTATTCTGCATGATAAACAGCTGTCTTTTATCAAAGTAACATGTTTTCATAATTTGCAGCATAATGTTGTTGATTTCTTCAGCAGATTTATATGTGACAGAAACCAGATTGTTTCTAATGTGTTTCTAATTTGTTTTGGTCTATGACTACACTGCATTTGAAACTGCATTTGACATTCTAGTTTGAATGATAGGGGTTAATGTTACATGGAAAAAATTTTCAGGAATACTGACACAGTGATTTGTCAGTCACTCCCTCCACTGACCACTTCCTTGTTAGGCTGAGAACTGGCCACTTGCTCACTGACCCAGTTCGAGAATGAGAAGTAGTAGTCTTCTGCCTTAAGGCAATACACACACACACACACACACACACACACACACACATACAAGAATAAGGCTACAAAAGAGTCCTTGTTTTGAATCTTTGTTGTGGATCCATGCCATGTTTACACCCAGTCTTCACACTAGCATGAGCAGAGAGAGTTTTCTGATTATTGTTGTTTAACTATTTTAATGGCGCTTACTAAGGCTAACATAATCAAAATAAGTGTAGTTTGTTTGGAAAAGACATTAAAAATATAATGCAGACTCCACATCATGTAGCAGAAAGCCAATGTATCACACAACCCATCAGCTCTGTGCTAAACTAGACCACAGACAACTATTGTAGGGGTAATTCAAGTGATTAGTACTGACTAGAGAAACATCTTTGGTTCATTTTTAGAGACTTGTGGAGGATTCGGTTGCAGTCGGCAGCCCTCGCTGGGTTTCACAGTGGGCCAGTTTAGCTGCTAATCAAACGAGAACAGACCCAGAGGGCTCTGGGGCAGAACCACTGGCTTTTGTTCATCAAGAGCGAGGTAATTTACAGAATTGTATGAATGTATTGCCCAATAACTGGTATTGCACCAATGAGTGGTACAATAATTTAATAGATTATCCCCCGGTTTCACAGACAAGGCTTAAGCCTAGTCCTAGACTAAAATGTAAGTCTGAGCTGTTTCAACTGAAATAAACTTGCACTGACTGATCTTAAAATATATGAGTGCCTTTGTTTTGTCTCAAGATGCACCCCGGTAATGTTTTTTTCTAAGCATGTTTATAAAAATGACTTAAATGTCTCAATTGAACTATGGCCTAATCCTGGCTTAGTCTAAGCCCTGTCTGTGAAACCGGGCCTATATCTTAGAATTTAATTTTATTCAGGTCAGCATTGTCATTATATCAAAATCTTGTGAACCCACCTGCTCTATTATTTATTATGTATTTTTTACGTATATGTACACTACCGTTGAAATGTTCTCTTTAAAACAGTAATATTGTTAAAGAGAAGTCTCATTAAAACTGTAATATTGTCAAATATTACTACAATTATGAATAACTGTGATGGTAAAGCAGAATTTTCAGCAACTACTACTCCAGTCTTCAGTGCCATAGAGTTTTTTGTCACTTTATTTTAAGGTCCAATTCTCATTATTAACAAACCATTAAATATGACATTTGCCTTAGTAAACTGCTAATTTGCTGCTTATTAATAGTTAGTAAGGTACTTGTTAAATTTAGGTATTGGGATGTAGAATATGGTCATGCAGAATGTGTGCTTTATAAGTACTAATAAACATCCAGTATGTTAATAATTGGCATGCTAATAAGCAACTAGTTAATAGTGAGAATTGATCCCTATACTACAGTGTTAACGATTGTTTTTTAGTAGTATCATAAATGAATTACTTTTGTTCTATTTATTACATCCTAGCTGAATGAAAGTATTAATTACTTTAAAAAAAATCTTACTGAGCCCAAACTTTTGAACAGTACTGTATATATGGTTGCATTTAATGTATATTTTCTTTTCTAACTTCAGATGGTGATGCATTTGAGGCCGGCATATCTATCAAGAGCACTGGCTCCACTACTTCCAGCCAAGCTGAGCGCAAAAGAAGGACTCTACCACAGCTTCCCACAGAGGAGAAGATCAAGCGCTCTGAGATCGGTGAGAAGCAGGACACAGAACCCCAAGAAAAAGAAAGCCACAATGACCATAAAGGTGATGGCGAGTGCATCGGCACTCCGGACAACAAGGACGTTGTGTCTAGCCAATCCAAGAGCATCCAGCAGGACGGGAAGGCAGGAAAACAGTCTTCTGTGCGCCCCCTGGGAAGTGGAGAGAGGAGAGCATCAGAGGAGAGTCGCAGGAAGCGTTCTGAGGACAAGAGTAAAGGAAGTGACGGGGAGAGGTCTGGGAAGCCGCTGGTGAGGCAGGGTAGTTTTACAATTGAGAAGCCCAGCGGTAACGTCCCCATAGAACTGATTCCTCGCATCAACCGGCAGAACGGAGGAAGGGAGCGAAGCGACTCTGTGGGCAGCATGGACACGGCGACTCTTCTCAAGGACACTGAAGCTGTCATGGCTTTCCTTGAGGCTAAACTCCGCGATGAGAAAAAGTTGGACCCGGTAGCGCCCCCAGCCTGCCCTTTATCCCCCGAATCCGATATCGACACGGCCAGCACGGTCAGCCAGGCGGCAGCCGAGGGCGACCGAAAGGCGGTTCAGAAGCGTCGATCCCTCAGCAGCCTTTATAGAGAGAAAAGCAACGCAAGCACCACATCGAAAACCACAACCAGCGCAAGGGAGCGTCTTGAGAGGAAAACAAAGACCAAGACCACAGAAAGCCGCTCAGATACTCGTCGTTCAGTACAGACGTCCTCCCGTGGCCGCCAACCATCCCAAGATCTCACTGATGACGATCAGACTTCCTCGTTAGCCATCTCAGACATACTATCCTCGGACCAGGAGATGTATTCCGCTCGCTCACTCACCAAAGGTCACTTCACCTCCACCGATGACCTTTTGCAGTCCAAGCTTGATACCAGCAAATCCACAAGGTCCGCAAAACCCAGCAAGACGCTGCAAACTAGCACTAGCACCACAGCCCTCGCGAAACAGGCTGGTCTTCCGCAGCCCCGTCCCACGAGGGCATCCCTGTTGCGCAGGGCTCGGCTTGGAGACACGTCGGATACGGACCTGGCGGATGCGGACAGGGTCTCGGTGGCGTCTGAGGTGTCCACCACCAGTTCCACTTCCAAACCACCATCGGGGAGGAAGGCACAGTCACGCATCGACATGCTAGCGCAACCACGGCGCACAAGACTCGGCTCATTTTCAGCACGGAGCGATTCGGAGGCCACGGTCAGTAGGACCACAGCGACACGTCTGTCTGCAGAGACAGCGCTTCGTCTGGGACTGAGAAGCACAAATCAGCAAGCACCGGACAGCAAGCTAACTGCACGCATGAGGGCTAATAGTGTCTCCAAACTAACAGACCCCAAGCCGAAGACAGCACCTGTCAACAGTGCCCCATCAGGTGAGGAGGAATGTATTAGTAATATTAATATACTCGTGTAGCTGCTGCATGTTTGGAAATGTTACTTAGCAGGTGCGGAAAGCAGAAGTGAGGTGATCTGCCAATTTGAGATAAAGAAACAGATCAGTACTGTGTTTATGTAGTCTGATAACTCACTAGTCAGCTCAACAAGTTTATATCTATATGTATAAGATATATAATTTAAGCAGGGCTTAAATTAGTGTACTGACAGAATGCTGTGCTTCAGTTTTGCATTTTTAGGACAGCCCTGTTAAGTAATAGTAACAGTAATAGTAATGGGCTGTTCACACCAAGGATGATTACTGTAATGATAACTATAAAGTTTTGGTAATTGTTCTAACTTTTGGAGAATTGTGAATTCTACAATACAACTATAACAATAATGACACTATCATGAACAATATCGTAAGAATCACTTTCAGAACGATTTTTTATGGGCTGATGAATGATAAAAACATCGGAGGGATAGTTATATTTACATTTACATTACATTTAGTCATTTAGCAGACACTTTTATCCAAAGCGACTTATAAATGAGGACAATGGAAGCAATCAAAATCAAAAAAAGAGCAATGATACCCAAGTGCTATAACAAGTCTCAGTTAGCTTAATGCAGTACATGTAGCAAGGTTTTTTTTTAAATTATATAATAGTTAGTTCATGATGATAGTTCATCCAAAAATAAAAATTCTGCCATTATTTACTCACCCTCATATATCAACCTGTATGAGTTTCTTTCTTCTGTTGAACACAATAGAAGACATTTGAAGAATTTTGGTTACCAAAAAGTTGACGGTACCCATGGAAAAACGCATGGCTACCGTCAACTGTTTGGAAGATCGAGTTATGATATTCTGTTTCAAAATTCCAAATTCAAAAAAATTCAAAAAAAATTTAAAATGCACAAATGAACTGTTAACATCAAGTTCATCAAGGTCCATTTAGAAAACAGATAGGGTGCATTTTCATTCCAAGTCATTAAAACAACTATTTTCTATAAAAATTCTGCAAGCAATAAAAACTACACAGTTGTCTAGTTGTTTTAACTAAGTTCATAATGAGACATTTAGCATTCAGCAGATTTTAGCAGTGCATTTTTCTTGATGTTTCATGTGGACTGGATCACTGTCATTAGTCATGTTTGTCTGTAATTGTCTGTCTCTGCATGCTTGTGATATTTATAAAGATCCCATTTTACACAGAAACTCAACTTGAGCCTGAAAGTGTTCTTGCAGAGGAGGAGCACATGGGTACTGTAATATATCTGGGCTGTGTGTGTGTGTGTGTGTGTGTAGAAACTAAAACTCGGCATGCTTTTAAATGTTATTATAATCTATGTGTTATTTAATTTTTTAATTTAAGCTTTCCTTTTTTTTAAAAAAAACTCAGCTGTGATGAAAAGGATCTCAGTTTTTTTGCTTTCACATTGGCCTACTAATATTTAAGTACTTAAGAGTAAAGATTTTTAAGGATATTTGCAGATTCAGTGCTCTGAGGGAACTGTGAGTAATGAATTATGTTAATATTGAAATGATGACTTCTTCGATGTTTGTCCTTTAATGCCACACAGTCAAAATCAGAGCAAAGTTGTATCTCATATGCTGATGCAAGCGCTGAGCAATAAGAAATGAGGGTCAGTGGATGTTAAACACATTCCCCCTGGTGGCATAAAGTTAAAACAACATGACAGCAAACAGCTTTGCAGGCGCAAAGAAAACATTGATTTCAAACGCAAACATCCTGGAGTTTATGAAGGACACTTATTTTGAATAAAAACCACAGCCTTTACAGTGCCAATCCAGATCTTAACCAAAACCATCATCCCAAATATCCTTTTCATCACTTGCTAGTGTCATATTTTAGAGATAGTTGCTCAGAAGAGCTTTGCTGTTTGATTTCTGCAGGGTAACTGCAATATTCAACTTCTTTTGTGCTGAGTGGTTTATTTCAAACTCTTTATACATAATTTTAACTACAGTTCATAACTACTCCATCCCCATTTGAAACAAGGTTGTTATGAGAACTCTGTACAGTAATATAGTGTAAAGTACAAAAACAAACTTGAAGCATTAAGAAGATTGTTGTACTTGAATTTTGAATACAATAATAGATCTTTTCCATGTTTATAAACCTTGAGCCAGTGGGGAAGAAGATTTTTGCATCATGTAATAGAGATGCAAGGCATTTGGAGACTGTGTGTAATACTGACAAAAATACTCATACATTAACTGCTCTTAAAGGCCTTTTTGAAAAATGCATTCCTGTAGCCACGCCCTCAATTCATATGGAACTTTAATTTTTCAATATTAATTGTGTTTCTGTAAGCATTTCAGTCATACCTCTCTCTTTTTTCAGCCACTAACCGGTGGAGACGGCTGCCTCCTGAGTATGCTTCTACCTCTGAGGATGAGTTTGGCTCTAACCGGAACTCTGCCAAACACATTCGCCTGCGGCCGGGCACCACCCTTCGCACCAGCCGGCTGGGTGGTCCCGCTCCAGTCGCGACCAGCCCCGGGGGTCTCCTCCTCAAGAACAGGATGAAAGAACAGGAGGAGTACATACGAGATTGGACAGCCCACAGCGAGGAGATTGCCAGGTACTCATCAACTCTGTGTCCTTAATACACACGCAAACACATTTTCATATTATTAAAGTGCCCCACAGTTACTTGACACAAAAACCGTATGATGTAGTTATCTTCTTTCGGTGTTATCTCATGAGATATTCCTTAGATTTTTTGAAAATCAGAAAAAACGTAGGCTGTGATTCATCTCAGAACCGGGTGTTGTGCTTCAAGGTTTAGATCTCTTTAATGAAAAATCTACTGAAATCCCTGTGGAAAAAATGAATAGGTGGAATGCATTGAGAAGCAAGGCCACTGAAAAAGTGGGCGCTCAGTGCTGGTGTTACATGCAGGCATATAATCGGTTATCTCAGGAGATGTCCTCATGTAGCATTAGTTACAGCTGGAACAGCAACAAGAGAGACTGTCTTCAAATCCACTGCTGCAGGGCAAACACTAATGTAAGCTGATCACAAGCTCACTCTCTCACACTTTTTCATATTGTTTTCGACATTTTAGTTAGTTTTAATCTCTCATTAACCCCTGATTTCCTGTTCGCAAAAAGCTAAAGTTTTTAGTTACTAGTTATAAATGCAGTGTTTGTGGTTAGCTGTGGTTAATTTACTCTGTAAATGACTGTGTCCAGTAACTGTGGGGTGACTAAAGTAGTTTAATACAGCTGCTCATGTGATCTCAGCAAGGCAACCCACTCAATGTAAAATCAGATTTTATTAGTCTACTTTTGTGACTGGTGTCTTTATCTTAATGTGAGTGGACATAATGTTATTCATTCATTTCTATGTGTAATATAAGTTTATATGTGTTTTAAGGAAGAATAAAATACTGTGTGAATTTTACACAATTTTTTCACACAAAAGCGACACATTGCATCTTTAGCAACCTACTTGCCATATATTTGTTTGTTCATGTAGCAATACTGCCACCTTGTGGTTATTATAAAACCATTTCAATATTTCAACACCATAATAATTAACATCAGTCAAAGCCTAAATACAACAAATGTGCAATTCATATGTAATGAGCAATTCTTGATGTATGTACCATGTAGTAATATTATATACACTAATGTTAAGTTTAGGTTCAGTAAGATTTTTTTATTGTTTTTGAAAGAAATCTTGTATGCTCATAAAATCTGCGTTTATTGGATAGAAACAGTAGAACTGTGAAATATTATTATAATTTAAAATAACTGTTTTCTATTTTAATACATTTTAAATTATAATTTACTCCTGTGTTGTCGAAGCTGAATATTCAGCATCATTACTCCAGTCTTCAGTGTCACATGATACTTAAGCAATCATTCTAATATGCTGATTTGCTGCTCGAGAAATATTTCTTATTATTATCAATGTTGAAATCAGTTGTGCTGCTTAATATTTTTGAGGAAACCCTGATGCATTTTCTATGGGATTCTATTTCTAGAAAAGAAGTTATTTGAAAAAGCCATCTTTTGTAACGATGTAAAAGTTTTTACTGTCACTTTTGATCAAATTAATGCGTCCTTGCTGCTTAAAAGCACAAAACAAAAAATCGTACCTACCCCAAAACTTTACGGTAGTGTATTTTTGATGTTATAATAATTCTATTTAATAACTAATGCATGTGATGCATGTCATCCATACAATATTTTAATTTGCTATGGGATTGCATATATAAGCATGTGCATGTGCATGAGTAGAGTAGGGACTACCTAATGTGAGTCTGTGTTGTCATTTGCATGATTTGTGTATTTGTGCGCCCCTAGTCTAGACACCCATCTGAATGTTTACAGGTTATTCCCCTGTGTGCGCAGGATCAGTCAGGACCTCGCCAAGGACCTGGCTATCCTGGCACGAGAGATCCATGACGTGGCGGGCGAGATCGACTCGGTCAGTTCCTCCGGTACTGCGCCCAGCACCACGGTCAGCACGGCCGCGACCACACCGGGCTCCGCCATCGACACCAGAGAGGAGGTGCATCTCACTGCCTTTCACTAAACTGCATTACTCACTTTCAAGATGTTTAGTAGTTTGCATGGTGCTTCTTCTCAATGCGTTTCTTGTTCATTTCTGCAGCTGGTTGAGAGAGTTTTTGACGAAAGTCTAAACTTCAGGAAGATTCCCCCTGTAGTTCACACCAAAGCCACAGAGATCAATGGCAGACAAGTGGAGCTTCGTCCCCGGGCCCCGGACAGTTTGGACCCTCAGGCGGCCCTGCGCAGACGTACCTGGAACCGGGACGAGGTGAGACCGGTATGACCCACTTCTTTCATCTTTCAGGCTTTATGAATGTGTTAGTGAATGTTGTTTGCTTGTAAGTGTGTGTTTGTGGCTCCAGATGAGAACGTCTTGTTCAGTGTAGCCTGGCGTGTGAGTGGTGATGTGAAAACTTATATGATGCGATTAAGTTTAATTACCTCAGTGTTTTATTGACTGGATGTTGTTTGTTTGGTAAATTATTGATTGACACGGTCCTGATGGTTGTTCTTTTGCAGGCGGTGCTAGACAGTTTATTGCTGACATCAGTTTCCCAACTGTCTTCCAAAATCCGACAGTCTGTAGATAAAACCGCTGGCAAAATCAGGTCAGTCATAGAGTCATAGATGTGTACTGTGTTCCTCATTAAACCAAATTACATAATTGCTGATAATGTTACAGAAATAAAACATTAAACCTACTATATACTGCACTGATAATTACTATATTGTATTTTTTTATTTGATTTTAAAGTCACACTGAATAATTATAGAACTAAAAAAGTCATTTGTGTCATACCCAATTAAAGTTAATGGAAACAAATAACTCCAAGTCATTTTATTTAACTTTTATACTTCTTACATTGTCAAAGGTACTATATTTTACAACATTTTGCTACTTATTATTCTGTACTAGAATATAGTTAATGGAGCAGTAACACACATTTTCATGTGCTAAGATGCTAAGATTACATATATATATATACAGTGGGTACGGAAAGTATTCAGACCCCCTTAAATTTTTTCAATTTTTTTTATGTTGCAGCCTGATACTGCAATTGTTTAAATTCATTTTTTTTCTCATTAATCTATACTCCGTACCTCATAATGACAAAGTGAAAACAGGAATTTAGAAATGTCTGTAAATGTATTAAAAATAAAAACTGAAATATCCCATTTACGTAAGTATTCAGACCCTTTGCAACAAAACTTGAAATTTAGCTCAGGTGCCTCGCATTTTCTCAGTCATTGCTGAGATGTTCTACACCTTGATTGGAGTCCACCTGTGGTAAATTAAATTGATTGGACATGATTTGGAAAGACACCTCTCTATAAAAGACCTTACAGCTGACAATGCATATCAGAGCGAAAACCAAGCCATGAGGTCAAAGGAACTGCTTGCAGAGCTCAGAGACAGGATTGTATCAAGGCACAGATCTGGGCAAGGCTACAAAAACATTTCTGCTGCACTGAAGGATCCCAAGAGCACAGTGGCTTCCATAATTCTCAAATGAAGAAGTTTGGCATGACCAGGACTCTACCAAGAGCTGGTCGCCCAGCCAAACTGAACAATTAATGGAGAACGGCCTTGTCTAGACTGGTGACCAAGAACCTGATGGTCACTCTAGTTGAGCTCCATGATCGTATATGCAGATGGGAGAAACCTACAGAAGGACAAACATCACTGTAACACTCCTCCGATCTGTGCTTTATGGCGGTGTGGCCAAACTCAATCCTCTCCTCAGTGAAGACACATGAAAACACACTTAGAATTTGGAAAAAAGCACCTAAAGGACCCTCAGACTCTGAGAAACAAGATTCTCTGGTTTGATGAACCTCAATTCTAAGCATCATGTTTGAAGGAAACCAGCTCTGCTCATAATCTGCAGAGTACCATCCCAAAAGTAAAGTGTGCTGGAAGCAACCTTATGCTGTGGGGCTGTTTTTCAGAGGCAGGGACTGGGAGACTGATCAGGGTTGCGGGAAAGCTGAATGGAGCAAAGTACAAAGATATCCTCAATGAAAACCTGTTCCACAGCGCTCAGGACCTCAGACTGGGCAGAAGGTTCACCTTCCAACATGACAGTGACCCTAAGCACACAGCCAAGGCAACACAGGAGTGCCTTAGGGACAACTCTGTGAATGTCCTAGAGTAGCCCAGCCAGAGCCCTGACTTGAACCCTATCAAACATCACTGGAGAGACCTGAAAATGGCTGTCCACCGACGGTCCCCGCCAACCTGACAGAGCTTGAGGATTTGCAAAGAAGAATGGCAGAAACTCCCCCAATCCAGGTGTGCAAAGCTTGTTGCATCATACCCAAAAAGACTTGAAGCTGTAATTAATGCCAAAGGTGCTTCAACTAAGTATGGAGTAAAGGGTCTGAATACTTATGTAAATGTGATATTTCAGTTTTTTCTTTTTAATAAATTTACAGACATTATTAAAATTCTGTTTTCACTTTGTCATTATGAGGTACAGCATGTAGATTAATGAGAAAAAAAATGAATTTAAACAATTGTAGTATCAGGCTGCAACATAAAAAAATTGAAAAAATTTAAGGGGGTCTGAATACTTTCCGTACCCACTGTATATATATATATATATATATATATATATATATTAATTTAAAAAATCAAATGCTTTAAATAAAATGCAAAATCAATATAAAGACTGAAATCAAATTTATTTTTGCCCTTTAAAAACTTTTCAAGAATATACAGATCTTGAAAGTTCTGGAATCATGAAGTTTCAGTGAATTTCAGCGAAGTATGTGAAGCACTGTTTTAAAACATTACGTGGTTTTCTATAGGAATGTACTGCTTATATTACAGTTTTACATTGTGTATACTATAACTGCTAAAAGATGAATATCATGTATAAATATAATCTTCTATCTCTGTGTGTTTTTAAACATTTGAAACTATTTTAAAAGTCAATTTAGTAATATAGTTGCTTATTCATATTTTTAAAGGATATTGTTCAAGGACAAAGACAGGAACTGGGATGACATTGAGAGTAAACTCTGTTTGGACAATGAAGTTCCACTTCCCAAAACTACAAACAAGGTAAGTTCCTTAATGCTGAATGTCTTACAGTAATAGACATTGATCTGTACTTCTGCTAATTATTCTTTCCACCATCTAGGAAATTTCATCTATACTAACAGAGCTGAAGAGGGTAGAGAAGCAGCTTCAAGGTAAGATTTACACCACGTCTAAACTAAATGCAACAGCGGCACAATGCAGCTAAATTTAGCTCACCTTAATAATCTTCTAACATTTCTATTTTCGATATGCTGTACAGCTTTTTTTCATTTTTTAATTATTTGATATATATTTAGTTAACTTCTGACTGTTACAACAAAGTCAACTCATGATGGTTTTGGTCTAATTTAAATAAGTATATGCAGGTGTAGCAAAATAAAATATACATACATTCACACTTTCTGATGCGTTTCTCTATCCCTGCAGTTATAAATGTGATGGTGGACCCTGATGGAACCCTTGATGCTCTGACCAGCCTTGGCCTGACCAGTCCAACCACCCCCAAACCCAAAAGCAGTCCTGGGGGCGTATGGGGGCCTCTGCCCAGTAACGGAGCCCCTCAGCCACCGCCAACAACGATCAGCTCCGGCCCAGAGAAACCCAGCGTAGGACTCAACTTCAACCGCACACACCCCACCGGAGAGGAGAGTGCCATCGCTAGCAAATAAAAAGACTTTCTTTTAGTAAACTGGACTAATAAAACTACATACTGTAACTTGTTCCTGAATGGATCTTATGTGTGTATGTATAATGTACTATGTGCCCTTCTACAGGATTCTGTATGAGGTCTGTTTGTTGTTTTACCCTGTAGTGTACCCTTTAGAATCACACCCGTGTACCTGGACTGACCGCTTAGCTCGGCTAAGCGAAACCGCACCAAAACACACACAGCTGCATGTGACAGGAAGCAAGCCCAATGAACTGCCAGACGGATCCCTCGTGAACGGACAAAAACAACTCTAGTGCCTGTCTGCTCTCCTCTGAGCTTACCTTTCTTTGATAACACGTTCTGCACAGTTTACCGAACTGAATGCAGCAGACTATGCGCAAACTCAGCAATTGTATTTTGAAATTTGTCTATTTAGGTAACTGTAATTTTTGGAAAATGTTTTAGATGTTACATTTTTGTGCATTCAAGCTATTCTAAATGAGCTTTATAAGGGTCTTGATTTTTATTTATTTTATTTTTTTTGGAATGCAATGAAGAATTTGTATCATTGGAAATTGAAATATCCATTGCAAGTCTTTGCAAAATTTTGTAGCTTTCAATTACAAAACCATAAAGAGAGGGAACTTGCAGACAAATGCATGGCATGCACTAATGGACTGGTAAACTGCAGCCTGGCTACATCGATTTTATGCTCCCTCGATCAGCACAGCTGAATCAGCCTTATGATTATAAGCGTGTGTGTACTAACATCCTGCATAGACGGACATCTGTGTCTTCATGACCCTTCATGATACCTACTAGCCTTCTTCTCATGAAAATGTTCCACCTCTCTGTGTGCGTTACCTGTTTCCTGTTTCCTGTTTCTTTCCTTCTGCTGCTTGTCTGTATTTTAGGAGGATGTTGGCGTAAACCTGAACCACTTACTAGGCCTTTCTTTAGGAGCCCAGTAGGAAGAGTATTTCTGGCATATAGTGTAACTGTAGACTTAGACGATAGTGCAGACTGGTACCTGACAGAATACATACAGTGGGCTTTTTTTGTGTTTTCTACATGTATGATGTCACTAAGTGCCCAGTATTTTCAGCTTAGTCTTTCGGTCTTTTAAGACGACAAGACTTGATTCATTGTGATACAGTTTCATTTTGGACATCAAAGGCGTAATGTGAAATGAAGTAGTCCATTCAGGGCACTAAAACGATTAGGTCACCACTAAATCCTGCTGTGCTCACTACAAGATGCCTTTCCAGTGGGACGCCCCTCTGACAAAACAACCTGTGTGACAGTCTGCCAGCGGATGAGAGGGTGGACGGCAGATAAAGTGCTTGGTACATCGATTTTTCCCTGTGTGGTTTACACATTGTGTATCATATCAGTGTTTTTTTTTTTTTTTTATTGTTTTAATGTATGTTTTATTTATTTTTGTTTCAAATCATTTAATTGTTATGGCACTTTTTTCTTTTTTTT
>JAFVLL020028161.1:0-11344 GCA_021397915.2 Tor tambroides
GAAGCACAAACACAACATAACAAGAGTAATGATTCTCCAGAGAACGGAGGCAATGGCTTAACGCTGCTGTTGGAGAAAGGAGATCAAGTCTATATAATACTCAAAAAGGACAAATGGGTCTGGGATTTAATGAATCTCACAGTGTTCAGTGGTTTTCTTATCGATGCCATGTAAATAAAATACACCCTGGGAACAAACATAACTGTTAAGCAACATGTTATGGGTTTACAGGTTAAGATGAATTATCAGGTTACTTAATCCAGTCTTTGTTTGATGTGAATGAAACATTGTAACATCAAAACAACCAGCATCAAATTACTTTATTATTATTATTATTACTATTATTATGCAAAGAAAGTTTGTGACACTATTTACATGTGACAAATACAAAACAGACAAAAGTAAAACATACTCAACGTGTGTGTATGTGTGTGTGTGTGTGTGTGTGTGTGATCTGTGTTAATGTGTCTTCATCAGTTTGTTCAGATAATTCGGTGCTGCAGCCGCACCCTCTGTACTAACTAACCAACCTTTAAATATCCATTAAAATCTAAACAATTGTCTCTCATTAAATTGTTTCAGTAGATGCTTGAAATTATAAAACACGTTTAATAAAAATGTGTAAAAATGTGTGAAACACACATTTAATAAAAATAAAATGGATGATGTTTTGCAATTAATGTGGTATTTTGTAGTGTATAATATATAAAGGTAGTGGCGCCTGCAGGTGTACGGCTGTATGCACTGTGCGTACCATGAGCGCTCAGACTGACCTGAGATTTGCCCCGCAAACATTTCAGCAGTTGTTATATGTGTCCTGTATTGATGTGATGTGTGGGGTTATTAAAAACAAAGATAATCATAAAAATACTATTGTTTTGCATTAACAAGTGCAGTTACTATTACTAGTTACTTCTTGGTAATGCACATTTGACAGTAAAGCACTGAGCTTGAGTTGGGAAGCGTACAAAATTTACTTTTATTCAAAACAGTAACGAACAAAATACGTTTTTTATATGAAAAATTATATATTCTACTCTCATTAACTGTACCATTATTCTTTTATAGTAGCCTATTGAACTGACCAAACAGCTTCAGCGATTTTCAAAAGAGCGCTCTTTACTTTGAGTGATTCAGTTCCAAATTGAACAAAAGTTTTTTTTAAAACACTTTGTGACTTTTCTTACTTCATACACATGAAAAGTGCAAAACTTTGACAAAATTTGATTTCTTGATTTAATATTTTATAATAGTGATTTTATAATATCAAAATGTAAAGCAAAAAAAGTGGAAATGAATGATCAATAAGCCCATAAGTGCCTCTCTGCTGCCATCTACTGGTTATAGTGGTAATTTGATGTCTTTTTAAATTTTATTTTAAATAAGTGTTTGTTGTTTTTAATGGGATGACCAGAATACACTGTGTGGTAAACATTTAAAGCCTTAGAGCTTTAAAGTGCTGGAAATAGTTGTGAAATACTTGAAAGTCATTAAAAAGTGCTTGACTTTCTCTCTCAAAAGGTTGCACAAACCCTGAAATTAATAATGTAATAACATTCGACTCTTTCTGCCACAACACCATGGTATAGTTATCATTACTACTTCTGGTTTTCTACATCAGCGCTGTTTGATCTGTGTATAACAGAATTCTGTGCAGAATTTGAATGCATCTCACCGGATCTCGCAGCAATCTTTATTCATTCTGCGGCGAATTAAAACGCTTCTCACTGGATCTCGCAGCGCTGTGCTCTAACAGTGTCGTGAGATCAGCATTGGTTCCCAAGTAAAGCTGTTCCGACGGTCTGTGCTGCGGTTGCACAGCTCAAATGAGTAGCACAGTTTCGTCACGCTTTTGTTTCATTTGCCGTTTGATGTTTCTCATATGCAGCGCTTATGAGTTGGGCAATGCGTTGGTCGCGCCAGTGTGACCACTCACAAAATTTAGTCGCACGGGCAGAAAAAATGGCCGCAGTCTGGAGCCCTGTAATGAGATCGGGTTTGCCTACAACAATTACTTTGTATTTTAATTATTTATTAATTTTTTTCACAATAAAAACAATACATTGCACTTCTGTAAAATAAATAAAACATTTGTTCGTTATTGAAGTGAAATATATTTGTTTAGGATTGTTTTTGTTTTATTTTTCAACACGTGATGTGACGATGTGTGAATCCTTAGTGATATTTGTGCTGCTATTTAAGTTACATTAAGTTTTAATTTTTGCATTTCAGCCCGGGCCCTATGGGCTTCGACTTACATCCCTAGGGCTGGACTAAGGGCCAATTTTCATGTCATATCTCAGACACGTGCCAGGCATCGGGCATGTTTTAGGCTTCTACTTATTTTTATATTCAGACATCCATCAATTATGGTGATAAAAAAGTTGCCGCGCTGGTGGAAACAACACGAGACCGTGCTGTCGTGATTGTCAAGAGCGGCTCGGTCGGTGTTTAGTGTCCCGTAGCAGCAGCATTCGTGCCGTCAACGCAGCTGAAGAGTTCTGCGTTCAAATGCACGCAATAGGTTAAAGCTTGTCGCAAAGCCCCAGCAAAAGTAATTACCATGAATGTGTCAGGGGGAAATAGTAAGGAAATGTTTTAATTATTTAATAAACTAGTGTTTTATGAGTCAGTTTCGCAAAGATGAAGTTGGCCATCTCCTCATTGGACACGCCTTTAGAGAGAAATGCATCTTTACAGATTACATAAGCTAATGAAAGAGTTTTTGTTTTCGATTTGAATTATTTTGTTTAAAAGTAGTAATTCAAAGCTTTCTATTTATCATGTCTGTGAGGCAAATATTCACTGAGTTTCAGTTCATTTTTGTGAAGTGCTCCTGCTCAAGACAGAGACAGCAGAAAGCGCATCCAGTTTGTTTTCTTTATTTTACAAAAGCACGTTTTGTTCATATTGTGAATGCACACAAATGAGCAAAAATGACTGCGTATTTTAAGCTGTTTCTACTGTAAGAAATAAATACAAGTGAATGCGCATTCGCGCTGGCGCCCCCATGTCCTTCAAAGTGCGCTTCAGCTTCCACTCTCCACACAAATTATTTGTCTAACAGTGTGTTTAATGTTTTAAGTACGTTGTTTAAAAATGTTTAAACTAACATTGTGATATTGAACTGTTTTATATCTATAGATTTTTTTTAGACAAGTTGTGATAATTTGAGAAAGCCAAATTGATCAAACAAATGATCAACTCACTGTTTGCCGCTGGCCACTTGGTCATTAGCCTACTTAAAAAAAAAAAAAAGGCTACATTTAACGAACAAAAATGCTCCAAACATTTTTTTTTAAATTATAATAATTTTAGTTTTTTTAATAAGTTAATCACTTTTCCATTACATACAAAACTGAACAATTTTAACAGCTGAAACAGTAGTAGCTATAAGCTGTTTTGGGAGAAGGGGAAAAAAAGACGGGCTCTGGTTAGACTGGGGCCGGTAATTCTGATAAGCTGTCGAACAAGGGCCAGGCTACAGGGCCTATATTTGAGGGCCGTGCAGGATTCTAATCCACGTCATCAACCCTGTTCTGTGAGGATGCATCTGTGAGCATGCTCTTGATAGATTTTACAATTTTGCTGAGTTTAAAACGTGTCACACATTTGTTCTGCTCTCATTGATCATTTGGTCCTCAAAAAAACCCTCTGTGCGTACCCTTGGAAGAAATCCTGCACGTATTTAGGTTCAACATTCTGATAATTCTGTAAAAGCCATTATGATTTAACTATTACTGCATGACATTGTGAAACATTAGCATGACATTGTGAAACATTAGCTGCTAAAATGAATGGGAAAACCTTCATTGTGGGCTATTTGACGTTATTTCACACTGTATGGTGTGTTACTGTGTTTCACAAGGTTTATTACAGATGATGTCATGATGTTCAGTATCATACTTAAGGCATATTCTCGTTAGTTTGTTCAGATGATGAAAAGCTCACCAAAAGCACTCACACACTGCACACCTTTATCATCTACAGCAACTCACTATCATTACTCAGCATCACAGACACTGGAGAGACTCTACGACAAATAAAAAGCAATAAATAAAACACATATAAGAGTTTTGAGGTATTTTATTACTAATATTTGTGCATTTCCATTGTATATTTAATAAAAGGTTTTATAACATTATATTTTAAAGTTTTACCTGAAGAAATCCTGATGTCTCTTTTGCTGTGTCCAAAATCACTCACTCATTCGCTCATTTACTACTCCCTACATAGTGTATAGTAGTTGAGTGCACTTTATTGGAAAGGAGTGAACGAAATGAACTGAGCAAATTCAGACACTGACGTATACACAAACATCTGTCACATATGTACTTTTATCTTATATGTACCTTATTTGTTTCTGAACAGACAGCAGATTGCTGAAGCTCAAACAATGAAAATGACTTTACTATTAAGATGATTTTTCTTGTTCTGTGTGCTGTGAAATCTTCAAGGCTCCTTTTGTTTTATCATGTAGTCACTGTGTCTGTAAAGAGTGTCTTCAACAATTCAGGAGAATCAAGAAAACTCAGGAGTGTCCTGTCTGCAGGAGAAGATCATTGAAAGGCAATCCTCCAGTTAATCTTGTGTTACTATATTGATTCAGCTGTAAGGCTATAGTTTAATTGTGCTATATACAGTCACTAACACTGTTTTCGCTGTAACCCAGATGCAGAGATGAAAAGTAACTAATTACAAATACTTTCGTTACAGTACTTGAGTACATTTTTAAATTTTTTCTACTTTCTTGAGTATAATTAAATTGTGGTACTTTTAGTTTTACTTGAGTAAAATAAAACTAAAGTATTCAACTTCGCTACATTTATTTTTCACCAAAAGTACAAAGTACAAAAAAATAAAAAAAAATAGACAAAGGAGGCGCCGACGGAGAAACAGAGCGAGCCGGCGTTTGACAGGCACTTTTCAAACTTCTGGGGTGGAGCCCTGCACTTCAGTGAATAACAGACAGGTCTGACTCGGGTAAAAAAAAAACAATCAAAACTTCCAGTTCAGCTGGGGGGCGGGGGCGTTCAAAGCACGCTTTGCTTTGACTGTCAGTCACCGGCGTTGGCGTTTTGAATCAGCTTAGTGTTTCAATACTTTAGTGAATGTGATCTATGCTCTGATTTTAAATCATAATTTTGTCAGCTCCTGAAATGGGTCATACTGATGATATTACCAGAGCACACAGCAGTATAAGTAAATAGAAAACTCGGTTGATAGAATTATTGCATGGATGGAGCAAGAACAATGTAAGTGTCTAAAATACATGCACACAGTTCAGTTGAATGGTAAAAATCACCCTCTTTAACAGTGAAGTTAAACTAAACGTACAAAGCTAAAATAACCTCAACATTAACATCAACATTGAAATAAGAGCACATGCATTTTACGTGCATCTGGCTGATAGATCAACCATGATTTATCTGTCAATCAGATGCATTTTAAATAACTTTTTCTGTGTGTGTGCTTTGGATGTGAGCACATGGACGAAGAAACGAGATAGTCTATGTACAATTTATTTGTACATAGACTCTCCAAAACAAGACGATGTGAACATGCAGTGCATGTTTCATTCATACTTGAAGCCGGAGGGCACTCTCGTGCAGAAAGTCCAAAACGGCCTAGTAGAAGTAATATATAATAACTTAACAGTGCAGGAAAGCCCTAATATGGACAAAGGCATCCTGCTATGGCTGTAGCTAAAAAAAAAAAAGAAGAAGTTAATTTCAGGTCATTTCCAGGTAATAAATATAGTATATGAATAATGCAGTACTAATTGACATAACATTTATTACAGTGTAAAAACTATTCTGCCTTATTATGTGTTTGTATAAACTAATCCTATAATTGTCATTAGGAAAATACACAATAAAATATTATAGAATACAAATGATTGGTTATTGTCCAGCAGTGTATTTGATTTCTTAGCCAAGACATAAGAAAAAATTAAGCCTGTCAATTAGACGAAAGTCAAAAGTTGTTCTTATTTTTTACATTTCTGTCCCCCTCATTTCCGAAATGATGGCTGCGCCCCATGTGTGCAGTACAGAAAACAGTGCAGGAGTCTTCTTGTGCTTGAATGGTTTAAAGTCATATTAAAATGCGCACAAAGGAATCGATAAGAGGAATCGAAATTTTAATTTTATAACAAGTAGACGATTCCTGACCTTAAGCATCTTATTCCAGAATTGGAATAGATTTTGGATTCCCAAGCCTAGGTATGGGTTAACATGTTAAATAAAATGCTCTTTTTTTTTTTTGTTCTACCGAAAATGTACCTGGAGTCCACATTTGTTATTATAACAAACTATACTTTTAATGTGATTTGAAACCATTCAAGTCAAGAAGACTCACAGCTGTTTTCTCTGCTGCACATACATCCTTGTGTATGTCACGAATCCTGGCCATGCTCTTCCGTTAACTCGCCACCAGATGTCACTCACTCACCACACGGACTCTCACACCACACAGCACACTGGACTCCCTCGCATATTGGCATTCGATCACAAAACATGTCTTTAAAAATTTAAATCAATATATTTTTTTCTGTGAATGAGTAATCAGAATGATTTTCACATAATTGTTTAGTAAATATTCAAGCCTATAAGACTGATTACACAAAAGTCTTATTCAGAACTATTTAGTGTGGGTTTTATGGCCTTATTTCAGCTACATTTTATTCCCCAAAACTTACTAACCACGCATAATATTTTTTTTCTACAAAATGCAATCATGTACATCCATCTTGGTCACATATTATTGTAGCACAGTTTGTGCTGAATACAAAAAAAAAATACATGTTGGTCAATAATATGTTATAAGTAGCTGAAATAAGCACAAATATCAGGGCATGTCAAAACATCTCAAGGGCCCCAAAATCACCTCAGACCCCAGAGGGTTAATAGACTTTTTCTGTGATGGCCTTAACCAGCCTTTAAAATCAAAAGTAATTCATAAGGGTCCTCGTTCATCACTGAGTAATTTTCTGGATTATGTTCTTCCATGAATAGGTTACACCGTCATGGAGATCACCGAAAAAAGGGGAGAGACCGTCATGAGACTACCTCCCCCGGCCACCCGACAGAAATCTGTCGTCTAATTTCGAGCGCTTGGGGGTCTCTCGCTCCTGCGGCCAGTCTAGATGTAATCTTTCGACTGCCCGAGTAACCACCTCGAGTAGCTCTTCATATGCTCTCTCATCACGAGAGGAGCGCTCTGGTCTTTTCCATCCCAGAAGCAAGAGATGAAGTCTCCACCAGTCAGGTCAGAAGAAGCGCAGAAGGCGCGCTTGAAAACGGACGCGAGGCTTCACGATCCGGCGAGCGAGAGAAAGGGCGCGGATCTGTCTCCGCCGCCCTCGAAGCCCAGATCGACACGCGATCCCCGCAGGCTTTGAAAAACGCAGGCGTGAGCGAAAGCACTTTGATTGACAACAAATCGCAGTGCTGCGTGGCCTCAGGCCCGGATCGCGTGCTCTTCCCCCAAGCACTCAAAACAGAAAGCATGACGATCGTCGTCAGAGAGCTGCCTCCGACAAGGAGGCAAACATCTCCTATCCTGATCAACCATAGTGAGTAGTTATATATTTCTTCTACTCTGCTTCCTGCTTAGCTTTATTTATTCTTACGTTACTGGAAAGCAGCGCTTTGTATGAGTTAAACTATAGTTTCACTTTCACTGTAGTTTCACTATTAGTTTCAACTTTATATCGCACTTCTCTCCTCACACACACACACACAACAATGCGGTCCTTGAAGACAAAAGACCTGAGGATGTTTCCGCGTCACATCTATTTATAACCCTCAGGTGTTCGTAATCGAGTGACGTCACCTACCGAGGTTATTTAAGCCAATTCTTGGCGTGTTTGACACACATGCTTCAACAACCGGTCGAACAAAGAATGTTCTCAGTAGCGCTTTTCAGCGCAGCATCGAGAGTAGCTTTTGATAAGGGAACACAGAGCATCCATTAAAGTCGTTTTCAGAGTTAAATACAATTTAAAACTGAAGTATGTAATTTTTGGATGTTAAAATACATTACGGATCCCAGCTTAATATGCAAAAACATCTATAAGTAAGACATTGGTCACTGTATTTCAGAATATTATGTAAACATTCTAGCACAATTGTTTATATGAGTATCCAAAAATTATTTTTTGCTTATCTTTGTTAAAAAAATTGTTATATGAACTGACATGTTTTAAATTTGGTAAACCCTGCAACATACAATATTTCTAAAATATTACATCTTTGTTTGAAGATCAGAATGAATTTAGAGCAATTCACTTACATTGCATGGAAAAGAGCAGCTAAGACATTCTGCTATAAAAAAAAAAAAAAAAAAAAATGTTTTCTAAAGATTTTTTAAAAAAAGTAATATGGGTTTGATGGCAGAATTTTGGTGCTTACAGACCTTACAGACTTTTTTTTGGAAATCAGTTTATATAAAACACTGTCATTTTGACTAATGAACTTCACAAACTAGATTGTTATGCTTCTGATTAAACAGAATGAACAACAGATTTCATTTATGTCAGTGCTAATCAAGTCTAAAATCAAATCCAGAAACGTTACCCACAAGCTAGTAACAAAAGCTAGTAACAATCTTAAAGCAAATTGTATTATTCCCCTTTAAGATCTTTGTGATATTTCAAAAGCAGGCCTCTGGAGAGTCAAATGCTCAGCCGCCGGGGAGCAAGCAAGTCTAATTACACTGATGGAAAAATAGAGAGACTGGCTTTTGTTGAAAAGAATAGAGAAAAATCACTAACCAGGAAATGTTACAGCATGAGTAAAAAGACAAGCAGAACAGGCATTCCTGTCAGAGCGTGATTGATATGTTTGTTCTTCCTGCCTGTGCACCAATCAATGATGAATATGACATTCTAGGGAACAGGGTGCACTTTCAGGCATTATACTTGGGCGTCCATCAAAAGTGACAGAGCAACATCCCTCACAACGAAACTTGTGTGTCAGCGATGTTTTATGAATATTGAGTAGAGAGTGCTTTCAGAGCTCAGGAAACACTCATTTTATAGAGAGCAGTTTTAGTCTTTAAATGGGGAAGGGGGAGGAAGCCTCTAATTGCTCCTTTGCTCATTAAAAACTGTATGCTGGTCTATTGTATGTGTTAAATTGTTAATGCAAACACTGTATTGTTTCACCTATTAGTGGATGCCAAATTGTATGCAGCCTGAATAAACAGCAGTCTTGTGAGCTCTGTGTTCACTGTGTCCTTGTTTTTGTTTAATTGGAAAATGTATTTTGTGTGAAAATGCTGCTTGGTGGTCTCAGTTTAAAGACCAGATCATACAGTAAGTGTGAATGTTTGTGTGTGTGAATGCGTTGGTGTTATAATATAATAAGAAAAGGACAAATATGACTTTTTAATAATGATAGTGAGTTTTAATAGTTAATAGTGAAGGCTCATTTTCACTTAATTACATTTCCAAAAAAATATTATAAATTTGTTTCTCTTTAATGAAAAATAAATTAAATTAACATAAATATTATATATTTATACTGTATAAAGACATATCTATATGACAAAAATGTCAGTTTTCTAACTGGGTCGAGGGACCAGGTCTTCAAGGGAGTGCTAGGGGGTCCGTAGAAAAATTTTGAGAAAAACAGTGGGAAAAAAATACAGAAGAAAGAAATAAATGTAAAAATTAACAAATAATATGATTAAACTGAATTTTAAAAATTATAATATATAACATAAATACTATAAATTAAATAGCTTAATATTACAGCACTATATAGATAAGAAAAGAAAAAAAAAACATTAACAAAACCTAATAGAATGATATTTCAAATAATATTTTACACATCTTAAATTTTTTACAGTATAAATTGATTCTTAATATAAAATATATAGCCAGGAGTCCCTCACACAAGGATGATCATATTTGGGGGCCTGTGGAATCAAAAATATTGAAAACCTATATGTTCTATAGAGTTGCACATTCAGTAAAATAGTAAAATTGTGATTGCATAATTTGTTAGAATTTTTAAATGAGAACATATCAGCATCTTTATTTCATCAAGCAATGTGTGATATATATATATATATATATATATATATATATATATATATATATATGTTTTTGCTAAATACTTTAATTCTGCTATATAGTACTCATATTTTAACCAGTATAATTTCTCAGTACTTTTTTAAACTGTCGTTCTGAGAACATCCAGAGAGCATCAATTCTTTTACATTAAATGCAGCCTCAAAAATGCAATAGGAACACTTACGTGCAGTGGACGGAATGGCTATGGGCTATTAGGACCCCACTAAGAGCTTTTAAGTTGTATGAAACGTGTGGGAGAAACATGATTAAGAGTGTGGGTGAGTGCCACTTTGATGAGGAACTGCGTGTACTCTGCAACTTGTGATATTCCCAAGCAGGGACACTTATTCTGCAACTTAAAGTCCTGTTAGTCACGGGTAAACATCAAAATGAAAAGGGGTGGTGACAGGTCAATGATTATGGTGGCAGATACAAAGTCAAAACAGACCTGAATCTGAGTAGGCGAGATGTAGCAACTTGAGGAGTTATTTAAGTCCTCCACCCCCAGTTGCCATCACTACTCTGCCCTGATGCAAGACATTTAACCCACGCTTTCAAAGGAATGGTTGAAGTTACTGTATAGAAGGGGGCAAAAAGTATCTGTTAAATGGCAGATAACCAGTGGGTAGAGACATGGGAATATATACAGTACACACAAACATACACTCACCAAATCATCATAGGTGTAAAGTATTAGAGTAAATGTAACTAATTACTGTACTTGAGTATCTTTTCGGATACTTTGTAGTTTTACTGAGTATCAAATATATTAGCAACTTTTACTCTTTACTTCACTACATTTTTAAATGAATATTTGTACTCTTTACTCCACTACATTTGAAATGAGTGTTGCAGTTACACATTACATTTGGCATGGCACTTAGTTTTTCTGCAGCAATTTATTTCTGCTACAAAAGCTGTGATATCGCCAACTACAGGACACTGAAAGTACTATATCTTGTGCATTTTGTCCTTACTCATCCAAACTTGTCCGCAAGGCTGCTTTACATGAATGTGAGCAAGTAGTTGTGAATCACAGGTGTTTTATATGACTGCAGCTGGCAATGAGGCCGAAACTATGGAGCGAATTTTGTGCCAATATTCATCAAACAAATCCAGTGTTTTGCAAATAAACACAATCTGCTTTACAAAGAAAAACTCGACTTTAAAACAAACACAACGTGATTTGCAAATACAAAACTCTATTTGAGAGAAAATGCAGAGGTATGGACAAATATATGTATTGTGTGTTACAACTGTGAG
>JAFVLL020028161.1:11444-27688 GCA_021397915.2 Tor tambroides
ACGGTGAGAAGGAGAGTTTGAGTGGCTAAAGACTCTCCAAGGACCACAGCTGGAGAATTGCAGAAAATAGTTGAGTCTCGGGGTCAGAAAACCTTCAGTCAAACAGCACCTACATCACCAAATGTTGTTCGGGAGGGTTTCAAGAAAAATTCTCCTCACTCATCAAAAAACAAACTCCAGCATATTCAGTTATCAGACACGAATGGAACTTCAAATGGGACTGGCTTCTATGGTCAGATGAAACCAAAAAATGAGCTTTTTAGCAGCAAACACTCAAGATGGGTTTGGTGAAGATGGGGATAAAAAGTACCCCTTGTGTACAATGAAAAATACTGCTGTATTTTTGATGTTGTGGGCCTATGTTTCTGCTGGAGGTCCTGGACATCTTGTTTAGACACATGGCATCATGGATTATCAAATCCCAACAGATAAAATCAATAAGTGACTGATTCTGTTAGAAATCTTATAATGCGCCATGTTTGGATCATCCAACTGTATAATAATCCAAACACAAACCTCAAAAACAACACAAAAATGGATCACTGACCACAAAACCAAGCAGTCCTCTGACCTGAACTCTGAAGAAAATGAGTGGGGTGAACTGAAGAGAAGAAGCACCAACATGGAGCTGGGAATCTGAAGGATCTGGAGAGATTCTGGATGAAGGAATGTTCTCTGATCTCTTGTCAGGTGTTCTCTAACCTCATCAGGCATTATAGGAGAAAATGTAGAGCTGTTAAACTGGCAAATAGAGGTTTCAAAAAGTATTGAATAAAAGGGTGCCGTTAATTGTGGCCAATGTGTATTAGAGAAAAACATTTATTTCATAATGATATTTCCCCCATTTTAAGTTCTTATTATCCAATGAAAGGTTAGATTTTTTAAAAGATCAAAAGGATTAACAATGCAGATTAATTTTCACAGCCTTCTTTGATCATATTTACCAAGGGTATATATACCATTTAAAATCTTATAGTCAAATTTTTTTTAAATGTTTTTGAAAGAAGTATTTTATGCTCACCAATTTTGCATTTATTTAATCAATAATACAGTAATACAGTACAACAGTAATGTTGGGAAATATTTTTACAATTTTAAAATAGCTTTTCTATTTTAAAATGTAATTTGTTCTTTTAATGGCAGGTTGATTGTGGAATAATTTTATTTAATTTAATACTTAATATTTTTTAAAACTGTGATGCATATGTTCAGGATTCTGTGATGAATCCTGAAAATGATAAATGTTTTTTTTTTTTTCACTTTTGAAGAATTTAATGCATTCTTTTTGCTGAATAAGAAAAAATCTTACTGACCCCACACTTACAGAAGTGTATATAATAATAATAATAATAATCATCATCATAAAAATAATAATAATTTATTTTTTAAGTTTATTAAAAATTCATGGTAACACTTGAGTATAGGACTAGTTCTCACTATTAACTAGTTGCTTATTAACATGCCTAATATTAACATATTGGCTGTTTATTAGTACTTATAAAGCACATGTTCTACATGACCATATTCTACATCGCTAACCCTACCTAATGCCTAAACTTACCTACCTTATACTAACTATTAATAAGCAGCAAATTAGGAGTTTGAGGCAAAAGTCATAGTTAATGGTTTGTTAATAGCGACAATTGGACCTTAAAATAAAGTGTGACAAAATTCACTAAACAAAATTCACAGCAGACTTTGTGTAATATTCTCTTAACTAAATCTGCTGTTTTCTTTTCAGTCTGAATAGCATGATGCTTTTGTTGTAACTGCTGCCCATTTATCTGTTAAATTATAGCCTTTGATAAAGAACTATCATTGCAGAGATTCCCAAAGTCATCCAAATATTGATTTGAGATGTACTTTAGGTCCAAAATAACCATAAAGAACAGGTACCAGTAATTCCCTACCATAATAATCAGGGGTTTTTTAATGCAACAAAACGCTAATGTCATTGTTTCACTGACAGTGTAGTTTACTCAAGCATTCAGACACATTTCTCGTCCACCACCTCCATCACAGACCTTCACTCAGGCTGAGATTACAGGGAATAACCCCATACTGATCTCAGAACAGTCATTGGTACATCACATGGTTGTGCTGTCATTCATCCCCCCACTTCTCCATCATCCAAACCTTATCCAACACCTTCTTTTGTAGTTTTTTTGTAGATAATGTTTTATCATTCAGCTCTCTCTTTCCTTCTCAGACCATGAAGCTGGAGCTGTTTCCCCCTCCTCCCTCTTTTCCGTGGAGCCGCGTATGGCTACAGTTGATCGCTCTCCTTCGAGGAGCAGCAGAAGGGTGGATGACAGTGGACGAGAGAGGAGAGAGAGGAGGGGGGAATCAGGGGGAAGGAGCAGAGGAAGAGGAGCGGAGGAAGGCAGCTCCCGGTCGGCAGGAAGAAGGAGAGGGCAACAGATGCGTTCACGGAGTTTACCCGGCACGCTGAGAAGCCAAGAGGGGCCACGGAAAGAAGAGAAAGAGGACAACACACGGGGAGAAAGAAAGGGAGAAGAGGAACGACAACGAGGAAGGCAAAAAAGTAATAGCGTTGGAGAGAGAAGACGAAAAGTAAAGGATGCTAGTTCAGAGAGAGAGAATGGTCTCCTAACAGACCGAGAGAATGAGAGAGGGAGTGTCAGAAGAGAAAAGAGGGATCACAACAGAACCAGCACAACGGAGGTCACACAGCGCACACCTTTCTCCTTCCTCATGCCTTTGGACAATGACGATGATGCAGAATCGACTCACAGCTTCTCTGAAGTCAGTGTGTCTGCAGCCAGCATCGCATTCTCGGGGACTCAGTGGCCCCTGGATGCCATCAGCCCTCTACAGGCTCCTGGATCTCCGACAACAGCCCCGGGACCCTGGCTAGTCCCCAGCCCTCACAAACTCTCTCAGGTTTTAGAGGGGAAAAGGCTGAGCCAGAACAAGGGAGGACTGTGGTCCTAATGCTATTTCCTTAAAGGGATAGTTCACCTAAAAACTCAACCTCATGACGTTCCAATTCAGTATGACTATTTTTTAGGAATTTACTTAATTGTGCTAGTTGCTCTTTTTCAATTGAACGAATGGGTACTGAAGCTTTTAAGATTCAAATAAGATGCAAACGTACCAAAAATGGTTTATACTATATTCCAAGTCTTGTGAAGTCATATTATAGCTGTGTGTGAGAAACACACAAACTGGTTCAGGCCTATTCAATTTTTGTGAATCTAATCAATTGATTAAAAACAGAATGATTTATGAATCTTTGCTACTTTTATCATGAACATTGCAAAGAAAGCTAGAGCAGATTTCAGTGAATAAAGGTGTTGTCCTATTCACCACTTTTCAGCAATTTTTCGCTGTTGAAATTGTTATTTTAATAGAAATCCACACCATCTGGAATTTAATGGAAGGCTGTAAGATTTCCCTGTGTATTTTGCATCGACTTCAGTTGGCCATGCAAACCAACAGTAACCTCCTTGGTTTGAACGTGAATTTTGTGTGAGCTGTGGTTTATACAAAGCTACACTATTGAAATATACAGTAGACCTTTTTTGCATGCAAAATTTTCACTAATGTTATTATGTGAATGCACCTTAAAAGGATAGTCCATAGGATAGCCCACCCCCCATGTCATTCCAAATCTGACTTTCTTTACTTCCATTGTATAAACAAAAATTACTACAAAAGGGAATGGGACCCGAAACTCTTTGGTTACAAGCTGAAGAAAGAAATGTATCCAGGTTTGGAATGACTCGAGGGTGAGTAAATGATGACAGTTTTCATTTTTGAGTGGACTATCCCTAACAACTGAGATCTTGGCCTGTCCTATCACGTGTCATATTGACTTTTTAATGTAACATTTAATGTAATTTAGTTCTCAGTTCAAATGAACCACTTTTATGATTCACATTCACTTTGATGATCCTGCTTTTGCGTCCTTTTTGAAGCTTGCTTCAAAATTTCTCCTTTTGTGCTTAATGGAATAGTGCTTAATAGTCATACAGGTTTGGAACAACTTGAGTGTTACTAAATGATGACAAATTTTTACTTTTTTTGGGGGGGGGGGGGGGGGGTAAACTATCTCTTTAACTTTCTCTTCTCTTCTGTCTCTTTCACTCACACACACACACACACACACACATACATGGAGTCTCTCTCATCCAGCCTCTCCAGCTCTGTCTCTATATGTGTGGTTTTCAATACACCACCACCATCCCATCTGTCCCTCTTCCGTCTCAAATCCATATCTATATAGTACTAGAGTTGTGGTATTGGTATCATCCAGATACCGCACAAGTCTCCCATCCAGGCCAATCAATCCTTGATTTTATCGCCATCCAGTGGCCAAGGAGAGAAAATGAGCAAATGCTGCCATTATGATGTGGCTAGCATGATAGTAACTGCAAGGTCTTGATTCATGATGTCCTTCATAGCATGTGTCTTTTTTCATATCATTGACATTTTTATTTTGCATATTTTCCATTTCTTTTCGTAAGAATGCAACAAAAATTCTACTATAAAAAGGAAGATTTATTTAAGACACTGTCGCTCAGTCGTGCCCCTGAAGAGCTACATTTCTTAAAGTAAACTAGATCGAAAACAGATCTTCAGGAGCAGGACTAAGCGATTAAAGAAATTTTATTAGCTGCTTGCTGTTTGTGACTGGACTGTAACCCCTCCCCTGCTGTGTGCGCGGTGGTCTTGCTGTTGAAAGAGGGGGGAAGGAAGATAACAGAACTAAAGTTTTATTATAAGGCCAGTGAGCCGTATCAAACCTCTCCAGGTGCCTTCTGCTTCTTTAGCCAGTGTTTACCAAAAAAAGAGAAACAAATACAAGTAAAAGAACATAAGACGTAGCATAGTAGAAAGTGTGCAACACAATACTGTTCTGCCTCTTTAACATCTATATCTTTGCAAGACTTGGTTCACGAGTTGGGGAAAATATTCTGCACACGCTCTGCGAAACTTCAGCTAAGTGAGTCAAAGTGAAAGGGAGCCATTACAAGTGCCTCATGCGATATTCCTTTATACGAGACATAGACTTCCCTCAAGCTGAAAATCAGGACCCAAAGTTTTGATTTTTTTCCATTGTGATACTTTTTTTGCGTTTGTATGCTTTCCGATTCAATATTTCAGACCCATTTCATTGCCCTCGACATTTCTGAAAAATCGCAAAAAGGAGAAAACGAAGGCCTGATCGGTCCTCATCCCAAGCCCTCCACCAATCAGCATCGAGCATCATGCGGAATCTTCATTTCAGGATACAAAAAGAAAAACAAAAAACCAAGAAGAAGAAAAAGGGCATTTTGATACAGGTCTTCTATGCATTTTGTAAGACTTACTGATCAAAAATTGCGGTAGGATTTTTCTACCTAAGATATGAGATTCGTAATTTTGTGTACTGTTAAAATACACAGGCAGGTTGGTGAATCGAAACCGAAAATTTAAAGGAGATCCGGTGATAATCAGACATGCTGTACCACCAGCTTATGCATTGATCTTTACCTCAGAACTGTCTGAGCAATAAGTGCTATCTCTTTCTGTTCTGTGTCATACCAAGCAAAGCTCTAGGCAAGCTCATCGGAAAGCGGAGTAATAGAAATATGCACAGTAAAATCATCTGTGATAAATTAATTAGGATAAAATGCATCCCTATATAATTAAAAAAAAAAAAAAGATAATATTTTATTAAGTAGATTTGAATTATTTCAATATTCGAAAGACAGAATTTAAAAAATAGAATCCAATGTCTTTTAATTTATCACTGGAGTTCTTTACTGTGCTGTAACATATCAATAAATGCTTACATAGAAGATCACATGCGAGTTCTGTTGCCATTACGCAGCCTGTAAGCATTTAGCAATTTGCAATTCGATCGATCTTAAGTGTTAACACTTTAAATCAGGGCTTATACATGAGTATTACACAGCGTTCAGCTGTACATCTGAGGTGTCATCTGAAGTTCACTGCTCTCAGAATCCTCAACCAGCCTGGGTATTGATGTTGACTTTGTACCTGATTATCCCATTGGCATCAGCACGTACTGTACAGAAACTGGGATGAGCCTTGTAAATGTTTAGTTTGGGTTTATTTTTGTGAAGGGGAAGATTTTGTTTTTTCCCCCCAGAACATTAAAACTGTAGCATTTCCCTTACTGTAGCAGATCTTATGAGAAAACAAGCTTATTGTACATAATTATAGACCCTGGACATATCTTTTTTTTTTTTTTTTAATTTGTATTCTCAAATCCCCCAATGTCTCACATATCAGAAATATACAGCACTGTCGAGTTAACCTGAGACATGTGCAGCATTTTAAACCGAGGTGCCCACTGGCTTGACGAGAAGCTTGATATATAAAACTATTCTTATCATTCAATCTTGCATGTCTGTAGTGAGTATACTAGTTTTAATAGCACTGGCCCTTACAATGAAATTAAATGTCCCCATGGCATGATCCTGTATTCCACAGCCCAGGAGGTCAATCGCAATGTTTTATAGAACATCTGTTGCCAGTTTCAAATTATTCAAATTGTGGAATCTGATCTGACAGCTCGATTGCCCCCTAGTGCCCACTGTGTTTTTTGCACACTGTGGCCCTCTTTTATATGCCTCTTCATGACGTCTTCAGCAGCATATTAAAAGCAAGATTTAGAGACACAAAGACCACAAGTATGTAGTCCACAAAAATAACAATTAGCATGCCCACCGAACATTTTCCAGCCCCATATAGGTTTCCTTGTACTGGAGACAGTAGTTAAGTAGTCAGAGATGTAGTCTCAAGGACGAGCCATACTCTGAGCCAACCGATATATGAATACAGTGATGCAATGTTTTTTATAATAATGTCTGCAAGGTTCCTATGAGTGCAAATGTGCCATTTAAATGCTAATCAATGATGTCATACTCTTTCCCTCTACCGAGAGAAATCCAGATGGGCGTTTGGCCCTCTGAGTTTGACGCTTTTAAAATGTCAAAACACAAACGGAGTGTTTCAGCTTTGAATTTACAACTTGAATTTGCTATATTGGCCTTGTAAGGAGTCAGCCATTGTACAGAACAAGAACACTTCTATTTGTAAAGAGGACAGAAAAGGAGATGTTTTTATATCTATATTCTAGAAATGTAGGATAGAAGGCAGCAGGGGTGTAAAGTGCTTGAGCGATTGTACTTCATTACTAGAATTATTATTTGAAACTGAAAATTTACAAAATCACATTTGTAAGAAAAAAGTCATTTTTTATTACTTTGTCAAATTAAATTTATATCTTTAAAAAAGTGCATATTTCCCTGGCCACCATGACGAAAACCTGAAAGTTGAAATATGTCATGTAACATGTATTTGGCCACAATTATGGTCTTATTTATATTATATGCGTTGTTGAAGACTAATATGACTGAAGTGAGAAAACAGTTAGTGATCAGTTTATAAACCAGTGTTGTTATTATTAACTAAAATTATTAAAAACGTTGTCATTAATTGAAATAAAACTGAGATAAAATAAAATATAAAAATTAGATGAATTATTTACACTTGAAACAAAATTAAAATTGAAATGTTGCCTTGGCAACTAACCAAAATAAAATAAGTTTAAGTACTAAAGTTACTAAAACTAAAACAAATATAAACTATATAATAATTAATAATAATTCCAAAACAAGATTGCTATAAACAATTATACTCGTGTCAAACAACTATATTATCGGATTAGGCTTATTAGGGTAAACTGTTTGTAGTTTGTACAACAAACATACTTAAATGAGATTTCATCTAACTTTCATGTCGTCTATTTCTAAAACTAAGAAGTTTACTTTTAAATACTAAGTACAATGTGCAACCTTTTGTACTTTAACTTGGGAAAGTTTTTTACTGTAAACCTTTGACACCGTACCCATACTTCAGTATAATTTCTCAATGCTTTTCACACCCCTGTGTGCCAGACAGCTCGGCCCACGATAATGAAAGCAGAGGACATTCTGTCATATAAAGGAAGTAGAGAACCTCTCTGAGGCAGCCTCCCGGTCTGAATTCTTGTGATCTCTTTTTCTCCATTGGTGCTGATCCTCCAACTGGCTGGCTGCAGTCACTTGTTTCGCTTTCCTCCATTCAGTGCATACGGAGGTCACCACTTGCAAGCTAGCGGAAAGCAGTTAAAACTGTTTCAAGTGTTCAGACGGGGCTAAAAAAACATTCTGTCAGCTCCTGTGTAGAGGTTGTACTTCCTTTATAGCATAAGCGTCCTCTCCTTCATTTTGACTTAGCGTAGACAAGACTCTCAAGTATAGAGAATGAGGAAGCAGGCAGCAGTGTGTTGCAGATTTTTACCTGCCGGGTCTGAAGCAAGACCTCGAGTAGCCGTTATTTTAGTGGCGTCCTCTGCAGGGAAGATGCTGAGTGTGTAAATAGCAGTCCGTGAGGGGACACCTTGAACACAGATGTACAGGTTTTTAATTGTTGCTCTTGATATGTATGAAGATACTGTATTGTTTTTGAATGCATCAACAGGGAGTTTTGAATTATGAATAATGACATGCAGTTACAGAAATAAACTGAATAAAACTGAAAAAAAAGATGTTGTGTTCACTCATTTCCACTCTCTGTAGTCTGGTTCCAAAGCCTATTGAGCTACATAGGCCACAGTTTATTTTTGTTGTGTTAGCATGTTGCTAAGCTAATAGTGATGCTCATGTTAAGCAGCTATAAAAACACAGAGTAGATTTTTTTTTTCACAGAAAAATTCTGTAATCTCCCTCTCTAAGCAGCTCATTAGGTTTTAGAACAAAGCAGATGAGTGTTATAGATATTTTAGCATTATTAGATATGGCTACTGATGATAATTTGATTTTAATGCTATGTGCCCAATAATTATATTTAGATTCTCAGCGTTTTTCAACATGTCGGTTTGACTCATTAATCTGCAGTGTACAGTTTTCTTTTAAATTGCTATGGAAAGTACCTATCTCTGAAAAAAGCCGTCAAGCCTTTTGTTGGAGATTACTAGTGAACCACGCTAATCATCTAGGAAGCGCGTGCCCTCGGAATTTCAAGGCTCTGCATTTCAACAGGCGAGTACTCGCTCACAACACTGAACAGTTTGGGAATAAACTCCTACACATACAATATCCAGCATCCTACATATTCACCATCTACTGCAGAAGAAAAATACCAAATTGATCTCTCAATATCACAATTGGTCCTACAATGCACAAACACATAGGTCTAAGCTCTGTTCCAAACCTACATACCGTGTGTTTACCACATAGTCAAATATAGTACATTATAAGGAGCTGTTCACAGAATGCGTTTTCGTTTTTTCATTTAAATCCTTGAAACACATGATGCAGGGTAGTGGAATTAAAAAAATGCAGGGTCTCGAGATACGTTTTTAAAAATTTTAACTTGAGCTCCATGTTTTGGAATGCCAAAAAACGCTATGTAAAAACATTTCTGTGTGAATGTCATGCAGAATCCATTTTTTTTGCATTTAAAAATGCAAGATAATGGGCAGTTAAATAAAAAGCAGTTTTATTTAGTTTAATTTATTTTAACTTGAGTGGCATGTTTTTAGAAGGCTGTGTCTAAGATGCAGAAAATTTTAAACGCAATGGTCAACCACATCGTTTACATAGAAAAAAACGTGTTTTGTGTAAACGACCCCTCTGACAACATCCTAACAAATTAAACTCTGATTTGGAACACACTACACAGACAGCAACTTTTAACAACTTTTTTTTTTTTTTTTTTTTTTCACAAATAGAGTTTGATATTAGCACATCTTGCTAAGCTAACAACATCACTCTAATCGCAAAAAACTTCATACATCACAAAAATAATGCATTTTATTAGTTGGAACAATTTTTATCAATAATGTTAAGTAAAATATACTTTTGTATTTATAGCCAGCATTTCTGTCGTCCACCATCTTGGATATTTTTCTTACTTCACTGCAATACATAGGCTACTAAAATCTAGTCCCTGAAGGACACATCAAATGATGCCTTGGTATTGGCCAAAATATCTTATTAAATGGCCTGCTTATGTTGTCGTAAAATGCTAAACATAGGTACCACACCAGGTTTTTGAAAAAAAAAAGAAGTGTTTATTAATTCAAATATAAATTTAGGTGATTAAAGATCGGTCCTTCATGCTTATGAACATTACTCAGTGGAAGAAAATTGTTATTTTTCCTCTCTCTCCTGAGTCTTGCTCCAAAAGCACATACTAGCCTTCGTCAAAATACATTTGAAACTATGATTATCACACTTTTCACTTCAGAGTGCGAGCAGGCCTGTGGGAATAACAGTAGAAGGCTTCTCTCTCCCTCTCTCTCTATTCTAATTGCTCTCACTAATTATACGCTATGCCCTAGACCATGTTAACTATGAAACGGGAGGGCGAACAGAGGCTGCTGTGCCTCATCCTTCCTCCCTCTATTTTGCCCCAGCATATAGGGCTCAAAATTCAGATAACATTAAGAATTTGGCCATTTTTGAAAAGCAGATTTTTTGAATCCCTTGATTTCAATCTCTCTCAGCTGACTAAGAGTCAATAGTGTGTATCTGAGAGATCACGACATCTTTATTTTTAGTCTGGGAGCACACGTAACATTCGCCTGAGAAACCGACACGTTGCTGGGGCGTGCATGTGTGCTGCTCAGGGAAGCAGAAGGGGGCTGGATGTTGAGCACCAGGGAAATGTCATGTTGACCTTTTTAATCAGCAAGCTACAGGCTGCTTCAGATGAGACGAGGAGGGTTTGTGTCACTCACATATTAAGTATAATCGGCGATAAGTGCGAGGCGGGTACACAAGGGCTGTATATTATAGTGTCTCTGATATGTTGCGCATTATGCAGTTGGCCTGGATATTGTATGTGTGTCAGTGGCAGGTGGTGGACCTAAGAAATGAGGATGTTTTTGTAGTCCATTGTAAATTCATGTCCTATTTCCGATTGCTATTTACAATTTCCAGGTTAAAGGAGTTGGATGGTTAGCATGCTTTATTCAGGGCCTGATTAGAAATAAATTTGTAGTCTTAATCATGAAAAAATTGAAATTAGACTTTAAAAATTTTAAATTATATTTTAAATTTTAAATTACATAGAGTACATTAAATTACAGAGGCTAAAATGGTCAAATTAAGAATTTTGTTTTCCTTTTTTTTTAGTACATTCTTTATTTAGCAAGCTAACAGCTTAGCCAATTAGCACAGTGCTTACTGGTTAATGGGTTGCATCCAAAATTGCATACTAATAGGTGCTTATTTTGTACTGTATAACAAAATGCTTTGCGACCATTAATAAGTATCTTGTATATAGTATGAATGTGTAATTTGAATATACTACATCTGTCATATTGTCATTGTCGTATGACCTACAGCATCAATTGTGTTGCTTCACTGCTTTCCACAGCTCCTCTCCCGCGGCCTCATGGGATAGTATGAAGTGTCCATTCGATTTGCACTTGAGAATCTCACTGGAAGTCACAATAGATTATCTGTGTACTTTTTCCTTACTGTTTAATGAATACTTTGAATACGGACTTTTCACGCACCTATACCAAGTATGCATATTAATATGCAGCCATGCTCTTTTTTTAATTATCCAGAATAAGATATCATAATAGCATGCTAGGCTTTTGATCAGGAATTTAGGGAGACAGATATCAATTCTGTCTGGATCTAAAAAGTGTCTTGGTTCATTAATGTCTCACAGTTTGCTGTGTATTCTGACAAAATTACATTTTTTTTTCCATTTTGCTAATCAATTAAATTTTTATGACTTTTTGACTTGTATTGATATTATTCTTAGAGCTAGGTGTTCTACCAGTGCCTAATCTCATTTTGAAGGATGTTTAAAATGGACGGTTTTCCCTGTTCAGTAATGTCACAGCTCAGGATTGTCTCTAGGGAAGTGCTTGATCAACCTTGAAGAAAACACACTCGTCCTCTCATCTCTTTCCATCCAGACATTAATGACAGCCTTCAGTTCTGTAAGCAGAAAACATAAAATTTACATTTATAGTTTTGGCAGACATGGGGTGTTGGAATGTGACTTTATTAGTTTTACAACCCAACTATTGGTCCATGTTGAATCCTCCCTCCTGCCCTTTGTTTAATGGAGCACAGCCATTGCTATCTAAGTGCTAATGTCACTGTCAGAACGAAACAACAATTGGACCAGACCACATAAAGCCACCACAGCTCTGCAGAGCAAATATCAGATCAACTGTAAAACCGATGTGACATGTTGATGAAGCTCCTTATATAACACGCTGCTTCTTGTGAATGAATAGTTAAAGAATATGAAATGTTCCTAAAGCATTTAAGAGGGAATCGAAAGCTCAGTGTGAGAGAACAAACGCTGTGGCTGCCCTGTGGGGAGAAAGAGAGGAAGAGATGGGGAGGGTTGAAAACATGACAGTAGTTTTGAAGCTCAGATCTTCACAATGTTCTCCAGCTTTCTTTTTATGACTGGTGTCAGAGACATAAAAGAGCACAAGAGAGATGAAAAACAGGAACGAAAGATGTAAGGGGATGAAATGAAAAGGAGTAGCGAAAAAGAGGATTAAAATTACACAGACAGGATTGCATATAGACAGATAGATACTGTACATAGTGATAGATAGAGAGATAGAGAGATAGATAATGCACATATATAGTGCGAGACGATAGATAGACAGACAGACAGATAGATTGATAGACTTTACAATGAAGATGAATCAAAATGCACAGAGAATTATGCAGTTGAATAATTAAGGCTTCTGTGTGGGAGAGTAAGAAATTAAATGGATTTCTCTCATCCATCGTTTTTTTTTCCCTCTGCAACTCTTTTCTCCTCCGCATGCACCTCTTACATAAACAGTGGATATCAGTATGCTCTATATGAGCGAAGCGTGCCCAGTTCGCCCGAGCTGAGCGCAGACTCTCACGCGTGAACATGTTTTCCATGAACTTTCAGAAGAGGGCATCTGGAGTGAGCTGATGAACTAGCGACGCAGAATGCCAGGGTAAAGATTAATCCTGGACCCAGAGGTCAGCACAGAGTGGCTTTTGTTTCAAAAACCAGCGACCTGCCTACCTAGACAGCATTTTTGGCCATCATGCTTACTAGTTTTTTGTGGTAATTTATCACTGGAATGACTTTGACAGTGGAACAGTCTTTGAAATAACTGCCTCTCTTGACTACTGAACTAGAGAGCTGATTGAGACACACCCTAGGTTGTACAACACAGCAGGCATGAGATTATACGTATTGTCACACTGCATTGTATCGGTGAATTCAACTGGGAAACTGTTGACAGAAGCAGAATTTTACCCTTAACGTGGAATCTTACTGGCATTAAATAGACCAATTAAGCCCTAATGATAAAATAAACCACAGCATACTAGTAGTCTCCTTGTCCTGCATGTGCTTAGCACATCCCTTTCACTCACACACAGTTCAGCTGTGACTAAGGCACGGAGAGAGAGAAAGAGAGGGCAGGACGTGTGGGTGGAAGTAAGAAAAAAATGGATGGTTTAATGTGGGTGCTGAAAGCAGTGAGAGCATGAGAGTGATTCAGCACATGGAACATCCTAAAATTGCTGTTAAAGCCAAAAGCTACTTGTCCGCGGTTTTTGCTGCAGTAGAAATTATAACACCAAATAAAATATTCATACTAGGCACTATTATCATCTTAAGCTCACATTAACCATGCAAAGCCTGTTTTTATATTAATGTAGGCTACCTGTTGCTGGCTGAAATTTAAATTTGGACTGCACTGAATGAGCAACGTTGCCTCAATGTGTAAATCTATGCTGGCTTGCTTTTTCTGCAGATTAAATGCATCACACAGCCTTCGGTTTGAGTCTTGAGGTGTGTGTGTGTGTGTGTGTGTGTGTAGGAGAGAGAGAGAGAGAGAGAGAGAGAGAGAAACTGCACTCATTTTGGCTCAGAGCAAGGAGCCACTCTCCCGTCGAAACGAATGTTACCACGTTCCAAAATGGCCGACCAGGGGGATACAGTTTCCCCGGCATGTTCCTCTAGCGCTACACGCTCGGACTAACGTCAGAGCCTCGATTGAAAAGAAAAATATATTCTCTCTGACTCACTCAAATGAATTTAACCCCTGCATCACCCTTTACCGCGGCGAGAGGCGCTGAGCATCATCGACATGCTGCGAAACTAGCGATCGAGACACATGTGGCCACTGCGGTGAAACCGAATGGCGGCGAGGGGCGGCAGGTGCAGGGCTGTCCAGGGAGCATCAGGAACGAATGCATGCCTGTTCAACATGTGAGCAGTTCATTCATGAACGAATATCTTTAGTCACTGGCATCAACACGTCTTGACATCTGTCACACACTGGGAGACACAACCGTTTGGGGTAGTTTAATTAGTTGTCATGCAACGCAGTCTCCATAAATTGTCTTAAAAATGACAGTGACAGCTGTGCTCCATCAGCATGGGTGTTATTTAATGATCTCGCGCGCATTGGCTTGACACTGTGTGGACGAGCACGCGGACGCTGTATTGCGCGTCTCAGCTGTTTCGGGACCTGAGCGCCTTTGCGCTGATTACACAAAGCGAAATAAAACTCGACAGGCAGTGGATATCCTGCCGCAAGGATTGTATTTCCTCTCGATTTTGTTTTAGTTGATCGGGAGGAACGCGTTGCGATCAACCGCAACAGAAGATCAATAATCATTTGCTCGGTTGAAACGAATAAAAATCCCCGATTTTTTTTTTTGCGTTGGAACGTCGAATTTGGAGATTTAATCGAGTTTGATGTCATCGCTTTGGGACGCATTCTACACATCGCCTCATTATCGCGCAGCTATACGCGTTGGAGATGCGCGATTGTCTTCAAGGACTGTCTGGGCAATAAGTGTTTAAACGCTCGTGAGTAAACGACAAATGGGTGCATGAAACATTAATGATAAATGTAATGAATTTACATTGAAGAGAGATTAAGGTTCAGAAATAATGGAATGAAGGTGCAGAGAAGTAGTGTGTTATGAAATAACCAAATATTGTGTTGAACGGACTTTGCAATGAATTAAAATGCATCATGCGTGGGAAATTTAATTCCATGTCTTACGATGCATAATGATGAGCAATATTATTGGCTTGAATGAAGAGATCTTGGTTTTGTAATGAGGGTGCGAAGAAGAGAGAAGGGAGAACTGGGTTGTTCTGAAAGACATGCGCACACCTCCCAGAAGCCAATTTAGTATTGCAGTGGATTTATCAGAAGAACTTTGGTCTCTCTCTCTCTCTCTCTCTCTCTCTCTCTCTCTACCTTTCCATCTCGATCGCCTCTGGAATAGAATGACTCCTGACGAAAATGTCTCCCAAACACTTCAGTCTGGAATATGAGTCCTGAATAGACAGCCAGAAAACAGCTGCAGTGCTTCAACTCCATATTTGAAAGAGAAACGGAAGAGGATGCACGCCAGAGAAATGGACGAAAAGGAAATCGGCTTTCCTTCCTGTGTAATGGATATTTGCTGACTTGGCTCTTTGCGGTGCATCCTTACCTTGGACTTGAGGTGCTGGGAATGCTCTGTGACTCTGTCAGAATAGTTTTTTGTTCATTTTCGTTACCTAATGAGAGTAAAAAATGGCTGAATGACTGATGAAGTTCATTTCTGCAAACTGGCTTTGATCTCAATTCCATGATTTTTTTGGTGGCAGTGGAAAAATGGCACATTTGACAGAAGAATAGCAATGCACACATACACAAACACATGCTCATCGTAAACAAACAAACAAATCCACTCCTTAACATTATCATCATCCCTTGAATGTGAAAACAAATCCCCAATATGGAATTTCCTCATCGCTTTCCAGTACTGTGACTTCCAAAGCTGAATTTAACTTTGAGGGAATCTCAGATTAAAACCACTGACTATTTTACTCCGGTTACTCAACTCTAACTCCAACACATTTCCGTCTCTCCCCCCCACCCGCTCCACGTGGGGGGGAGAGCTTCCTCTTACGGAGTGATCCCAGAAGCTTGTCCCGGCAGACGGTGACCGTCACGCAAGTGTCCATCAGCATGGATGCTGGGCAGGGCAGCCCGGAGAGCCCTAACCGGGCAGTGGAGTACCTGCTGGAGCTCAACAACATCATCGAGAGCCAGCAGAAGCTTCTGGAAACTCAACGGCGGCGCATTGAGGAGCTTGAAGTGCAGCTGGACCGGCTCAGCCAGGAGAACAAGGACCTGAGGTTGGACCGACAGGCCTGCCCGCCCCCACCTCCACCTCCCA
>JAFVLL020028162.1:0-45547 GCA_021397915.2 Tor tambroides
ATAGATAGATAGATAGATAGATAGATAGATAGAAGCTGAAGTACACTGAAGCTGCACTATATTGAATATTTTAATTACAGGTGTCATTATGAGATTTAACAAGTTATAGAATATTTGAGTCTTTTTTTCTTCTTCAGTGAATCATTGCTTTTTTATTATATTCCTGAGAGTGGGGGCGTTATGGAGATCCTCAAGAAGCGGATGGTCAGATGAAATGGCACACAGAGGAAACATGAACACCTCGAGCATTTACAGCACATTCGGACGCTTCTTCCCAAACAACTTTTCTCTTTGGGAGCATCTCCAGAAGAACTGGACCACTCGTGATTTGACGCCTTTCTCCATCGACTTTCTGTTTGCGGGTCATGAACCGGACACTATAGTTTTAATGGTAATGTATGTGTTATCTTTCGTGACAGGACTGGTGGGGAATATCATGGCTCTGTGGGTCCTGACGCGCCGGAGGAATCGCTTGTCTGGTGCTTCAGCCACCAGGAGACTCCTGGTCAACCTGGCGGTGTGCGACATGATGGTGGTGTGTGTCTGCATGCCTGTTAACTTAGGACATCAGGTGTATAACGCCTGGGTGTTTGGAGACTTTCTGTGTCGAGCTGTGCCGTTCGTTCAGGCGGTGTCAGTCTCTGCAAGCGTTCTGAGTTTGGCCGTGATCAGTCTGAACAGATACTATAGCGTCCACAGTCCACTGCACGCCAGGTCTTTCTTCACGGCCAGCAGAATGATATGCATGATAGCTGTGGTGTGGGTCGTGTCTTCTGCGTTATGTTTGCCGTTATTTTTCATGAACACAACTAAGACGCTTTCCCTTCTGGACGGGCTGCACACCGTGACCGTGTGCGTGGAAAGCTGGTCTAAAGTCAAACTGCGCCAGGGTTACAACTTTTTACTCTTCTGCGCGTTGTATGGATTCCCGGTGGTGTTTAACCTAATCATTTGCTTCCTGACCGGTTGGAAACTGAGTAGAGGAGGCACAGCATCAATATCAGATCCCAACCAGCTCGCTCTGACCTCTTCGACATCGCGCCTGAAAACGCGCAAGAGGATCGCCAAAATGGTCTTCGCGCTCGTGCTGCTCTTCACTTTCTCCTGGCTGCCACTCTACGCCGTGGACATCTGGATCGATTCCAACATCCCCAGCTCTCCTGATCGAAACGACGAGCTGAGCAACGTTGAGCATCATTGGATTCTCCAGAGCAGACCCTTTGCGCAATGGCTGGGTCTCACCAACTCGTCCCTCAATCCCCTCTGCTACTGCTTTGTTGGAAACTTGTACAGATCGGCCAAAAGGTTCAGAGAAAGCTACAGAGAGAAGATGTCTTCGGTCTTGAGTCTGACCAATAAATCTTCAATTAGAAATTCCGCGTCTAAAATCCAGCAGCGCAACTCTGGCTCATCCAGGAGATTTGCTTCGGAAACAAAGAGCTACACTGTTTTCAAGCTGACCAGGAGTAAAAGCGTGTCTTCGACGACCGTGTGTGAGAGTATTTGACTTGGGGAGCATGAGAATGTACAGACAGAGATGGAAATATGAATATCTGTCATTATCAAACATCACATGCTGCTTAATAGAGTAGTAGTTCATGTACATTTCAGTCTAAATATATTTTTTTAAAGTTTAAAGTTTCTTTGCAACACAATAACATGCTTCTATTTTACATCTATTTATTATTTACTTTTTTAATTTAATTAAATAATTTTTTTTATTTCCAGCATAATTTGAATTTGGAGAGTTTTTGGCATGTCTCCTTTTTTCCAGTGTTGGCTTAGATTTATAATGCATAATGTAATATTGCTAATAAATTAAAAAAGTTTTAAAAAGTTATTATTATAAGTATTAATGTAAATTATATATTTATCTTGGCTATTTTGTTGTCTTCTTTTGTTATTATTTTCAGTTAAATAAATGAATACCAGACTTGTTCTGAAATCAGAGTGGAAAATTGTGGTGGGATTTACAGGGGACGAACCCAGAGCGTGTGGCTCAAGTCAAGATTAATGGTACCGCTGAGAGGCTTTAGCCCTGACATGTGGTTGTCTGTTATTCCTACCAACTCCTCCCCGGCAGAAATCTGAAGAGCTCTAAATAATAAATATTCCTACTGCTATACATTATGACTGTATCACCGCACCAGAAGTTAAAAGAAAATTACAAATTTAATGACAAATTAGAGTCCAGTCAAAATTACTCGGTTGGAGTTTAAAACAGATGATAATTTGTTGTCACTATAAGATTGAGCACAGATGTACACTCTCTAAGTGAATAGTAACCCTGTGATTTTGACATCTCCACAATTTTCTGTGCAATTAAATTAACTTCACATTAATCCGGACAAATGGCATTCTAAGATTATCCTCAAGTGCAAAAGATTTTCTGTGACCAGTGCAAGCATGCTGGCTATATTTCAGAAACTATTAATATGCCAGCTTCACTTCATTAACTGAAAATTGACTGCATGTAATTTGTTTAGAAATGAATGCAGATAAGATACAGTAGCATAGAGATACATTGCAAATGAGTGCTGATTATTGTAAATTTGACACAAGCATCACTTCAGATGCAGATACTATTATAAATACCCAAATAAGCTGTGTAATGCTCTGCATTTGACTCATTTTATTGAGATAGTATTTAGTGTTGCCACCACTTAAGATTAAAATGTGCACACATCGATAACATGAAACATATAATAGTCTCTCTTAACATCTCTTAATATTCTTTTCTTAAATGTTTAACATTGCATTTGAATAATGTGTTGTCTCATTTTTGATAAAACAGTTCAAATTTCAAAGCTCAGCAAAGCTAGCTCTATTTTTGCAAATGTATTACAGCTTTTTTCTCTCACAAGCGTACTGAATAGCCCTAATGCATTACCATCATTTACATTTTTAACTGTTTATAGCAGGAAAAATAGAGTGACTAAGGCTTCTATTTGCTCTAAAAGATCTCAAGAGTGTCCTTTGATTACATTTATTTAAACTGAATGTCTAGTACAAATGGGCTCCTGTCAGTCATTGAAAACAAATGAGTGCCATAATGGATGTGGCGCCTCTGTTAATAACCTCAGAGAGCTTGTGCCCCGTCAACAATTCAATCTTGTTTCAAAACAAAAGGAACGTTGGTGACAAAACATGTAATTTGGTGTGGCTTTAAAAGCGTAATTCAAAGTCTTATATTAAAACAATTACTGCAGCTTAATAATTCACACCTGATGTAGCAACTAAACATTGAAATATTTAATATTTTAGGCTGTTCATGTTCATATAGGCAGTCTATGAATGACCGGAAATTTCCTGCAATAACCGCAGTCATTGTTATTCAGCGTGGGTGTTCATTGCTGCCACATTCTGCTTTGTATTTTGAGGATGGAGGAGAAACCTGTGAGCATACTCAATAAATTAAAGTTTGCTTTTTTGTCAGACTTTGGCTGCAGTTACTCTTTCTCTCTCATCTGGACATCTAAAGCGATCCATCTGTAAAACAAGAAATGGGCTTCTCACCTCGTATCTCTTCAGTCCAGCTGCTGAGCCTAATTGAATGTGTCAGTCCACCCAGTGGGTTCTTTTCAAAGGTCCTTTTTATATTCGATCAGTTTAATTGTCCACCTAAAATGGAATGAAGTGGTTTGTAGGAAAGATTCTGTATGAAGGTCTTCAGAAACAACATAAAAGGCTATTCAACTCTTTATTTCTTCTGTCATTAATGAATAGTACCAGCTGACCAGCTAAATGGCAATATAAGGAACGACACTAAAGGAATAGTTCCCACAAAAATGAACATTTCTGAGGCCACCCTCAGAACAGATTTGGAAATAATGAGTACTACATCAGTTGCTCTCTAGTGGATCTTCTGCAGTGAATGGGTGCCGTCAGAATGAGCGTCCAAACAACTGATAAAAACATCACAATAATCCACAAGTAATCCACATAACCCCAGTCCATCAAGTAATATCTTGTTAAGTCAAAAGCCAAGAAACTTTTTTTTTTCACTTTAAACCGTCATTTCTGGTTAAAATACGAATACATAATCCATAGTAATGCTTTGTCCAGTTAAAAAGTCCATCTGCTGTTTTCCTGCACATCAAAATCCACCAACATATTTGTTTAGAACTGTTTTGGATTGTTTTCGCTTGTAAACAGCATTTGTTCTGTGCATATTTCTCTCCTGATTCAAACAAGACAACTTTTTTGAAGTTAAGTTTTAATTGTTTATCACAAACACACCATTTTTCACTTCATGAGACGTTAATTGATATACTGGAGTCATTTGGATTAATTGTAGAATTTTGTGATGTTTTCATCAGCTGTTTGGACTCTCATTCTGACGGCACCCATTCACTGTAGATGATCCATTGGTGAACAAGTGATGTAATGCTATATTTCTCCAAATCTGTTCCAATAAAGAAACATACTCATCTACATTTGGGTGGCTTAAATGTTAGTAAGTTTTCAGCACAATTTCATTTTTGGGTAAACTATTCCTTTAAGGAAAGAGTGCCTGAAGTGTATGAACAATATATATATATATATATATATATATTATTTACAGAATTTTAAGCAAAACAATTTGTGTGAAGAGAAATAGTAAAAGAAGATTGCTTTTCAACCCGATCTCATGAAAGTGCGTATAAATAGTACGTCAAATAAAAACGAAAACGCGTGGTATTGATACGCAAAAATGGACTTTGGCGTGTATATGCTACGCGATGGGATTGTGGGATAGATGCGTATCATATGTACGCAAAAACTGCGTATTATATGCCAAACACGTGTCACGTATCATATATACGCAAAGTCCATTACCACAAGTTTGCGTTTTTATTTGGCGTAGGCTACTATTTATACGCATTTTCATGAGACCGGGCTTCAAAATATTTTTGAGGAAAAAACCCCCACTCTCATGAAAATTCATGAGAGCGTTTTGACCCATAAGAGAGTCTTTTCAAGGAGCCCCTTAGCAGCCCAACATCAAGGGGCTTTTTACGCTAAATAATATGCTTTCACGTATTACCTACTGTTGATTTAAAGACCTTACAAAACTGAAAATCATAAACAAGTCTAACATCTTAAAACATCCATGATATTTTCTGGGATTCTCATCAGCTATGAATCTGCCACACGTAAAAAACAAAGTAATTAATTGTTAATGTCTTATTTTATTGCATGCAGTGACTTTAAGGATCAGGTCAGTTTTTGAGCGTAGTGACAGACAGCTGTTTATGAAAATGTGGTGGTGTTTTTTGCTGTCATTTGTTGTCAGCGCTCGTCTGTTTCAAGCTATATTCACAACAGATTGCATTTTGATCTCTCTGTCCCCACACAAACCTTTCCCCATTTTGAAAGTCACAGTGTGTTTCCTTTATTCTATCATTTATTTTCGTTTCATTTTTCTGGATCTATCCAGGATAATTGCACAGCATTATCACTACAATGATAATTGGAAACGGTGTCTAAACATGGGACTTTAGAGTAATTAAGTCAAAGAAGAGGTGCATAGTTTATGATAATTTAACCTGAGAGTTGTAATCAACCACAACAGAGCTGGAATCATTTGCAAAGAGCTACACAGAAGCAGTAGAATGCGGTTTATGCCACAAAGGAGTAGATTTGCATATAAATGTGAGTTTAATAGTAAAAGTCAGACACATTAACATAATTGCACATGATTATTTTGTGCAATGTTTATTCAATTTTACAGTGATTATGTTATTATGCCTTTGCCTGCTGAATATTTTACAAGTTAGCTTTATTTTTGACCTGAATACTTCACTACTTTTTATACTTTAAAAGTTCACAAAGTTTATTTTGCCAAGAAATAAATTCCCAGAAATACACTGAGCTCTATTCCCACTGAAATGCTTTTAAATACAAATGAATGATTCTTTCATCAGTGCAATAATTTCTTCCGTGTTCTAATTTTAGAACAAATAGGGTTGGTAATGTGTCAGGTCATCTAAAGAACCAGCACAATAAAACATTCATTGCCTCCTCTCAATAGTGAGAAGCTGATATGAAACTGTATATATTTCAAATCTGAAGTGGAATGACTCAGACTCATGAATTTACTCATCAATGAAGCAGAAACAGATGAATGTTACACAGGATTGCAAAGGCTGCAGTCCTGCAGTGTCAGAGACATTTGAATTTGTAATGTGGTTTTTCTGTAGCATGCAATACGTTTGGCATCCTGGATTCACAAACAGTGCAATAGAAGGGTAAAGATGAGTGGGTCATTGATGGGGGCACATTTCATTTTGTTGGCTTGGTAAATGAAATGATGGGGATTTTTTGAAATAGAGGGCAAAACTCACAAAAACTTGTTTTGAACTCGTGCTCTTGAGGTATTTTAAGACACAGAAGCAATTTCAGCTGTCAGGCTTACTAAAGAAATACACTGTTCCATACTTTGAAAAAGAATTCTTATTATGGAAATAATATACTTTAACAGAATATACTAAGTATGAATTAAATGTAACGTTTTCAGACACTTGACTACATGTACATTGCATTAAATGAAATGTGTTATAATTTAAATATATATTAAGTGACATTAGTTTTAGAAATTAGAACTTTAGAATGCTTTTTTGACCCACTTAAGTAGAACTTTAGTACATCTTTATATGTAATTTCATAATTCTACTATCTTTGAGATATAAATACATTAAAAACTTAAAAAATACTTTGTAGAATGTCATTTCTAGATTTATGTCCTATTGCAGTTTAGTACAGTTAAAATATATCGATATAATTATACAATTTATAAAAATATAACTTTAAATGTAATATTGAATAATATGGACTATTAAAGTTAAAATTATAATTAATTATATGTGCTTTATATCAAAATGTGTGTACTTCAAACAGTTGCTGGTAGCCTTTGACTTCCATAGCATGGAAAAAATACTGTTTAGTTACCAACATCCTTCAAAATATTTTCTTTTGTGTTCAACAGAAGAAAAAAAGTCACAGGTATGAAACAACTTGAGGGTGGGTAAATGATGACAGAATTTTATTTTTTTGGGTGAACTATCTCTTTAAGTACATTTAAGTGGCCTTTTTTCATTAATATTATGATACCTGCAAGTACATTTTATTAAGAATGATTAGAAGTAGTAGTAAAGTCAAAAGGAATTAAAAAAGTAATGTTTGCTGGCTACAACTTACACTTCATAAAAATGCAACCTTTAAATTTTATACTGATTTAAAGTCCATATGTTGGCTGTATACCATATCTGCTCATATGAGCTATACCATAATACTGCCCCGTGTAAGCTTTTAGAAAAATACTAACAAGAGAAAGAAAATGGTTTATATTCTCATATGCTGTGAAAAGAAAATGTAATATGATCCCGGCGAATTATATTTTATATTACAGTACTTTGTGTGACCATGTGTGTGTGAGATTCCGTATGTTTTCAGGAGAGGCAACAGAAGTATAGCTTCTCTGGCCTAAATCCTCAAGGCTCCAGCTTTGGAAGTCTTTGCCCATCTGTGAAGAATGTGATGTCCTTTTAATCCCGCTGTCAGGCACACAGGGCCTAGGCCAAGCTGAGAAAAGACTCCCAAAAAGCTAGTCTCCATAACACACCACATGACAAGCAAATCAGGAAGTATCCTCAAATATATCATCTCACTGGACAGTTTTTTGGATGTGCAAGGCAAGCCAGAAATGACCATTATCTGAGGAAGGTAAACAATGTTGATAAAATGATTTAATTTAAAGTTCTATTACTGGTAGCTTAGCTTACCTGGAGACATTATTCTGCAGTAGTACAAACTACCCATAGTTTCCTGTCATCATTTTAGATGCCCTGTCCAAAAACAAAAAAAAAAAAAAAAAAAAAAACAAACAAAAAAAACAATAAACTGCAAGCAACTGCAAGTAGAGCCTAATTTTAGAAACAACGGTGCAAAGTTATTTAGGGGAAAAAAAATAATATTGAAGAAGTCCAGTAGGTGGCGGTATAGCCCTAAACATTTGCTCACATTTCAACAACATATTTCAAATCAGCAATAATAAAATATATATATATATATATATATATTAGTGGTGTCAAATGATTAATCGCGATTAATCGCATCCAAAATAAAAGTTTTTGTTTACATAATATATGTGTGTGTACTGTGTATATTTATTATGTATATATAAAGACACACACATACAGTATATATTTTGAAAATATTTACATGTATTTACATGTCTATATTTATATTCATATAATTTATATTATATATTAATCTATTTAATATATAAACATTACATATTTTTCTTAAATATATACATGCATGTGTTTGTATTTATATATACATAATAAATATACACAGTACACACATATATTATGTGAACAAAAACTTTTATTTTGGATGCGATTAATCGCGATTAATCGTTTGACACCACTAATATATATATATATATATATATATATATATTTCAGGATAATCTAGCTAGAGCATGTGAAACGAGTAAATGCTGAGGGGAAACCTGTTTGGTAGCTAACTTATTTGCGACTCAGTTCCTAAAAACATCGGAGATAAATTCAGACAAATTCGGACGAAATGAGCCAGTGAAGGCAAGGAAGATTCAAAATTGTGAAAGATGTAGCCTAGGCATAATGTTTAATAATAATACATTTTATATTGATATTAATATTTCAAGATGTACAGTTATTAGACTGAAGCAGGTTTACTTGATTATGCATCAAAATTATGTTAAAGGGGTCCTATTCTGCTTTTTCACTTTTTGAATTTTAGTCAGTGTGTAGAGTGTATGTTTGGGCATAAAACGATCTACAAAGTTACAAATCTCAAAGTCCACTCTAAAGGGAGATATTTCGTTTTTAAAAAATCCCTTTTCAAGAACTACAGCAAACGGCTCGTTTGGACTACAAAGTTGTTTTCCTGTATTTGTGACATCACAAATTGTAAATCCCGCCTACGGAAATTCAAATGGTTGGTGGGTGGGGAGAACGCTTGGTTGAGCTCTGCACGTTTCAAAATCGAAACCAAGTGCGGGTGTTTTATATCACTGTATTTCTGATGGAAAACAACTGTTTTCAGAAAATTTTGGATGTCATTTTCATTTCATCTTGCATATAATGTCTGATAAAGCAGCGTTTGTGAGCGCAGCTCTGCTTTGTGTACTGCGTTACCAGGGAAACCTCGCTCTCTCCCGCTCCAACAGCGCCTCCCGCTGGCAGAGAATTAATTTGCCTATATATGCCGCCACAAATAGTGTAACTCTGTGGGACTATGGTATAAATAAATTCAACTGTATAACAATTTCAGTGCAATTCATGTTATAATGTTAGAATTAAAGAACAATAAACATAATGCATATTACCATTGCACTTATCTGTACATAGTCAATGCAGTTATTTTTAAGCTGTTGTTGACATCCTATCTAAAACGTGATTTAGCCAAAAACAACAACAACAACAACAACAACAACATTACCACTTATGTCTTGCAATATCCCTGCTTGCAAAGGTTCTGCGCGATCCTCTTTTTTTTTTTTTTTTTTTTATTGAATCATTTAAATTCAAAATTTTACAGTAGCCAGGGGGGGAACACACACACAAAAAAAGATACAAAATTACAATAAAATAGAAAAAATAAAATAAAATAAAATTACAGAAAATGAAATGTTTGTATATTAATACGTTTAACAGCTTTCTTGTTTATCAAAGTGTAAATAGATTTTAGGTACTATACAACTACAGTTTTAAAATGAGAAACAATGGTTTGTAGTCTATAGTACCCATTTATGTATACTAAACCTTGCCAGCAAAAGTAATAAATTAGTCAAATAATATTCCTTATGGAATGACATGTCGTAAGTAAAAAAACCAAATAAAACATTTTCAAAACAAAGTTGAAAGCTAGGCATGATATGATCTCTAACAAATGAGCAGAAGTCTGACCAAAAATTGGCTGAGTAAGGACAACTCCAAAATAAATGAAAAAACGTTTCTGTTTGTAGACCACAAAATGTACATAGTGTATCAATATCACAGTTAAATCGGTTTACAAGGAAATAGTTACTGGGGTAATATTTATAAATGAGTTTGAAAGAAATTTCTTTGACTTTATTTGTGATTAAATATTTATGAGGTAATTTCCAGATTTTATGCCATATCAAACCATCAACACAGCTATTCCAGAAAGTTACAATAGGAGGTCTAAAGACAACATCCTTTTGAAAAAGGGCCCGAACCTGTCGATTATTGTTTTTGACAGAGGAAGAAGAAAAACAAACTCGACCAACAGCAGTGTCAACAAGATCTAAAGACTGTATAGAAGATTGGGGACATGTATTTTTACAAAGCATTTTTAATCCAGAGGGGACAGCATCCATAACAATGGCATATTCTTTAGGAGTGATAGGGATTTTAAATTTAGACAAAAATTCAGAATAAGTTAACAGAAGACCTTCATGGTTGAAAAGTTGGCTCACCAAAACTATATCCTTAGAAAACCAGTTTTCAAAAAACAGTGTTTTAGATTTAAATAAAATATGCTTATTATTCCATATGAAACATCTATTAGGTGAGAAATTATGTTTATAAATTAAATTCCAGGAGAGAAGCATTTGTTTGTGAAAACTGGATAACTTTAACGGTAGTTTAGAAATGTTGTAGTTACAAAGCAAAAGAAAATGAAGACCTCCAACCTGTGAAAAAATACAATGAGGAATAAAGTTCCATATACTAGTTGGTTTTTTTAAAAATTGTTTGATCCAGTTTACTTTAAAAGTATAATTAAGAGTGGTAAAATCTAAAAAGTTCAAACCTCCATTTTCAGTTGTGTTCATAACCACAGATTTCTTAATATAATGGGTTTTGTTTTTCCATAAAAAATTGAAAAGCATATTATCAATAGTCTTGCAAATATTATTGCTGACTGCTAGAGAAAGAGCTGAATATGTGAGCCTTGAGATGCCCTCTGCTTTTGTAATCAATACTCTCCCCCTCAAAGATAAGTCTCTTAGTAACCACTGATTAAACTTTTTCTTCGTCTTATCAATAACAGGGGAGAAATTTAGCTCACATCTTCTCTCTTCATCCTTTACAATCTTTATACCTAAATATGTGACTTCATTTTTTATAGGAATACCACAAATAGATGGTAAATCGCACTGCTTAAGAGACATTAATTCACACTTCTTAATATTCAAATGAAGACCTGAAGCTTTAGAGAATATACGAATAATATTAATAGCTTTGGGTATTTCCCCTGCATCTTTTAAAAAAAGTGTGGTATCGTCTGCTAATTGGCTAATGGTGATGATGTTATCTGCAACTGTAATTCCTCTTAAAGTACTCTGTTTAATAGAATCAGCAAGTAGTTGTGAACAAAGTAAGAACAGGTAGGGAGAAATAGGGCATCCCTGTCTGATACCACGATTAAGATTAAATCTGGGTGAGGTGCCAGCACGCAGTTTGATTGAACAGTTACCATTGAAGTATAAAGTTTTAATAGTCTTAATGAAGTAATTACCGAAACCAAATTTTTGAAGAGCTGAAAAAATAAAATGATGTTCAACGGTATCAAATGCCTTATGGAAATCTAAAAAAAGAATGAAGCTCTTATCTGAATAAAGGTGGGGATAATCAATGAAATCTAAAACTAAACGAATATTATTTGAAATATGTCTGTTCCTCATGAAACCAGATTGGGTATCATCAATAATTAAGTCTAATGTCTTTTTAATTCTAGCTGAAAATATAGAGGCTAAAATTTTATAATCAATATTAAGCAAGCAAATTGGTCGCCAATTGTCTAAAAACAATGTGTCTTTTTTTGGCTTGGGTATTAAGGTAATTAAGCCTTGAGTGAGGGTGGGTGGAAGCTTTTCAAGGTCTATACTCTGAGAAAAAAGTTTTAAGAGAAAAGGAGCAAGTTCTTCAGAAAAGAATTTATAAAATTCAGAAGTTAATCCATCCACACCAGGGGATTTATTTAATTTAAGTTCCTTAATAGCATGTAGGACTTCCTCTATACAAATATAATTATCACACTGTACTTTTTCGTCTTCACTTATAGATTTAGTATTAATAAGGCTATCTAAGAAATCAGAGGTATCCTTTTCATTAAATTTAGATTCATAAAGAGAGCTGTAAAAGGATGAACAATAACCAGCAATAGATCTCGGGTCATGTGTTAATATACCATTAATATTCAAATGTGAAATTGTATTTTTTGAATGACTTTTTTCTAATTGAAAAAAATAAGCTGAGTTTTGTTCACCCTTCTCCAGCCACCTCTGTCTAGATCTAATGAAGGCCCCCTCTGCTCTCCTTTTATAAATATCATCTAAGTGGTTTTGAAGAGTAATCAGTTCCATTTTTTCATTGTCTGAGAAAATAGGGGGAGACCTTTGAGTGAAAGCTGTAATCTTTGAAATTATATTTTCTTCTTCATGTTTCCTGGCTTTGGCCAATACACTTCCATAATTTCTTAAAAATTTCCCAATTTCGAACTTCAGTAATTCCCAGTTATTGCAATAATCATTACTCAGTTGAGCTAAATTCCAATAATGTGCAATCAATCTGCGAATGGTCACCTTAACAGGTTTGTTGTCCAGAATTGAATTATTAAGTTTCCAGTAAGAGTTATAATGGTTGTTGGAAAAAGATTGTAGGCTAACATTAATAGAAACTGCTTTATGGTCCGTCAGTGGCATAGGAAGAATGTTAACTAAAACATTTTCTTTCTGTAGGCTACAAGAAGCTAGCCAATAATCAATACGAGACATGGCAGTACATGCCTTATTGTTCCAAGTAAAGGATTTTAAATCGGGGAATTTCTCCCTCCAAATGTCTTTTATACCAAATTTCTGCATAAATGCCTTAAGTCTGAGATTAGAAGAGGATGGAGCACGAGGAGGCCATCTGTCAAAGGAATTGTCTAAAGTAATATTAAAGTCACCGCCAATTAATATAAGTGAATTTGGGAATTTAGATAAACAATGTGTTAAGCGAATTTCTAATGTATCAAATAAGTCATCATTTTCACTTTTTGAGTTGTACCCATAACAATTTACTAGAATCATAGTCAAAAGATCACATTTTGCAACTAAAAGAATGTAATGACCAAGAGTGTCCACATCAGAATATAAAATACCTCCTGAAAACTTACTTTTCAAAATTGCTACTCCTGCTGAGTGCTCAGACCCATGTGCAAACCAAATATCATTACCCCATTGTGCTTTCCAAAAACTAACATCATTGGGAGTTGAATGAACTTCTTGAAAAAAACAAAAATCAGACTTTTGCTGCTTAGCAAATAAAAACAAAGCCTTACGTTTAACATTTAACCTCAAGCCCCTGACATTGAGAGTAATTAACGAAAACGACATATAAGGATTTATGAATTAAAAGTGTAAACAATGAATAGAAGGAACAGGAATAACTTGAAAAATTCCATTCCCAACAAGAATAAATGAACAATGTAATTATTAACCCAGCCGTAGACCTATGAGAATTACTTCAAACAAAATGCAGTAATTCTTTGGCATTAGATGAAGAGAAAGAACTTGTAAGAACAACAGGTTGAAAAAAGATGCTCATACGTTATAAGACCGTAAGTCCGTATCTTAACTCAGGGTGGTGGATGCACGGCTTTCCCATCGACAAACGCCCGTCCACCGACAAAGAACGCTCTCTTCCCTTCCTTTCTAGCAGCATCTACCAACGGCCACAGTTTCATCCTTAGCATCCTGTCTGCCTGAATCAAATCTTCGGTGAATCTCAGCTTGTGGTTCCTGAGGTAATCGGAGTGTTTTGCAGCATGCCTGGATCACGCGTAGATCCTTTCTGAAGCGGGCGTCCTTTGGGTGGGCTTGTCCAGCTTTCCCAGACGATGTGCTATATCGATGTCATCTTGAATCGCCACACTTGAGTCAGAAACAACTGCAGCACAGATGTTGGAAACCTTCAGCTTGATGTTTTCATCAGATTGTTCAGGGATTCCGTAAAGACGAAGATTCCATCTGCGCTGATATCGTTCGGTTTCATTCAGTTTTTGCTCAAGCTCAGAGATCTTGGTATTATTCAGATTCACGGTAGATTTACAGTTTTTCACATCCGTTTTCAATGCGTTGACTTCTTCAAACACAAAGTCAATCGATTTCTTGAGACCCTCAATACTCACGGTGTTTTTGGATATCATTTTTCCGAGATCGTCTGCACTCTCCTTGATTTTAGATGTCAAAGCCACAATTATGTTATCTTGCAATTCTGTCAGCGAAATGTCTCCTCGAGATTTCTTTTGCTGAGGTTTCACAGGTGTATCTTGGTTAGAGTCACATGCTGACTCGAGAACTGGACTCTCACTCCGAGAAAGATCGGGACATTGTTGGCTGTATTCATGGTCAGTTATGAGATGTGAGGCAGATTCAACTCCAGCACCGACAGGGATGCCAAATTCCATTTCTTCCGTTAGGATATTAGAAGTAGAGCACTTATTTTTCCCTTTGCGCTTCATCATGCAAACCGAAGCATCCATATGCAAGATGACTTAACGGCCGTTAAGTTAGAAAACTTCAATTAAACAAACCAAAACTACAAGCAACTAAAAACAAAAAATGCCTAATGCATAATAAAACAATATTCTTGCGACCAGATCTAATTTTAAGTTGAAACTTGGGAATGGAAAAGATAAACGCCTCAGCTCCACATAATTGCTTCCTTGCCGGTCGCCATCTTGCGCGCCCCCTCTGCGCGATCCTCTTGTTCAATATTCTCAATCTCGAGGTCTGAATTGACCGTTGCAAAGAGCTTGATTGACAGGCGATCTGACCAATCAGAACGCAGAGATTATGTGCAGGACAGCTACTACAGGTCTCCATAGAAATACATGTTAAAACGGGCTAAAAAAGATCGACTGAATTGAAACTTTTTCAATATAACTAAATATGTGCGGAGGGTTAAGCTGTGCTGTTGTTGGTTGCCACGGTAACGGTAATAAGCTAAGGTATTCCTTTAAAATACTTGTTTTGCCTACCAGAAAATCTGTCCATGTCCGGCGCTGTATGCATGGCTTGCAGCGCTAAAGTTAAATACTGAGTGTTAAATAATAAAATATGTTAAAACGTGTGCTCTTATCATTCTGTGGATAAAATCCCGTGAACTTCACCCCGATCGGGAGCTGTATATGCACATGTGTGCCCATCTGTTTTCAATGAAGCTCTTCTCTCGTTGCTTCATGTCATCTTCCCTCTCATTAAACTCTGACAGGTCCTTTACTGCAAAAAGACGGTCATTGCGACACTCTAAAGTGATGAAACTAAGGCGTTATGTGCTTTTTAAAACTATTTTCATAGGTTTCACGTGAAATTGTCGGCTCGGAAAATATGTTAATACGCTTGCCCAGTAGCCGCAGCTGTATAGCCTTAACCACAAATCAGACAGGAGAGCAGATTAACTTCGGTGGACTTAAACTTGAAAAATGGTGTGTTCCGCGGTTGAAATAAAATACTTTCTGATGTTTATTCATGTTCATTTCGTGCTTTAAGTAAATGCATAAGAAAAAGATTCAAATAACTGAACAGTAAATGTAGGCTAATGATAACAATATAATAAAATAATATGTTATTGAACTGAGGCAATACCTCTCAGATAGGTCCTTCAAGGTATCTTGGAGAGGTGAGGTATCCAAGTCGCAACATCTAGCTACTGGGGTGCCTCAGGGCTCAGTTCTTGGACCACTTCTCTTCTCTGTCTACATGACATCACTAGGTTCTGTCATTCAGAAACATGGCTTTTCGTATCACTGCTGATGACACTCAACTCTACCTCTCATTCCATCCTGATGATCCGATTTCTTGCTGGATGAAGGACCGTCACCTTCAACTCAACCTAGCTAAGACAGAACTGCTTGTAGTTTCAGCAAACCCATCACTTCATTACAATTTCACCTTCCAGTTAGACTCATCAACCATAACTCCTTCAAAAACAGCCAGAAACTTTGGAGTTGTATTGATGATAAGCTGAATTTCTCAGACCACATTGCCATAACTGCCCAGTCCCGCAGATTTTCTTTATACAATATTAGGAAGATCAGGCCCTTTCTTTCGGAACATGCAACACAACTTATTGTTCAAGCTCTTGTTCTGTCCAGACTTGACTATTGCAATGCTCTCTTGGCAGGTCTTCCAGCCAATTCCATCAAACCTCTACAATGAGCCTTTAATGAGCCGAAAAGAACGCACGTCTCACCTTTGTTCATCAGTTTGCACTGGCTACCAATAGCTGCTCACTATTAATGCTCGATTAATGTTTGCCTGCAAAACCACCTCTGGCTCTGCACCCCTTTACCTAAATTCAGTACTTCAGACCTATGTGCCCTCTAGAAGCTTTTGTTCTGCAAGTGAATGACGCATTATCACTTTCGCAGACTTTTTCATTAACTGTTCCCATCTGGTGGAATGACCTACATAACTCAATCCGAGCAGCTGAATCCTTAGCCATCTTCAAGAAACGGCTAAAAACACATCTCTTCCATCTTTGTTTGACCGTCTAACTCTAGCACTCTCTGTTCTAATTATATTTTATTTATCTGTCTTCTTTTTATTTAAAAAAAAATACAAACACACTTGACCCTCTATCAATTGCATATTTATTCTATAACTGCTAGCTTTTCTTGAAAAACTAACACTAGCTTTCTTTTTTCTATTCTATCTACTTGTTTTCCTTTAGAAAAAAAAAAAAAAAAAAAACCTTGCTATGTGTACTGCGTTAGGCTAACCGAGACTTGTCATATGCTTGCATGTTGTTGCGCTTTTGTTGATTTTGATTGCTTCTATTGTCCTCTTTTGTAAGTCGCTTTGGATAAAAGCGTCTGCTAAATAACTAAATGTAAATGTAAATGTAAATGTAAATACAGTGATCTGTCACAACACATTGAAGAGCCACAAAACAGTATTTATTGGTTGAATTTCTTTAAAAATGACACAGTTTAAAAGCTGAGGGTCCTGAAACTTTGTTTCATATAAGAAGTAACCCGCTCTGTCTTGTCTGTCGGTGTGTTGTCAGTTTCCTCTTTGCTCTGCGATGTATTTTTCACTGCGTGAGAACGTGATGTGTAGTGTGATTGTTTGTCGGTCATGGCAACAGTAACTAAGGGTGGGCGGGTTTTGCAAATGGTCAATTGATATGGCAATATTGACGAACTTGCTGCTTTGGCAAGGGGCGGGGCAGTACTGGAACGCCGTCTAAGCTGTTCGCCAATCACAACGCACTGGGACAGCTAACCAATCATAACACATTTTGTTTTTCGGAAGGCGGGCCTTCATCAAACCCGCAACTAATCGAGCCGTTTGTGTCAGGCTGGGGAGAAAGGTATTGTAATAATGTAAATTATGTGAAAAATAATGAGATTTTCGAACCACCAAGCATGAGAGCATGTTCTAGTACACCCCCAAAACAAAATCAAGATTTTTTAAAAGAGCATAACAGGACCCCTTTAAAATGTAGGCCTAAATATCAGGCTTTTGAGGAACGTTTATTTGTAGGGCTACATCTCTCAATCATACTGCATTGCATTGTTTTGCACCCCACAATTAAAGTTCCAGAACTTTGATTAAAAAAAAAAAAAAATAAAGCATTTAAATATCAGCTTATAGGCCTACAGAGTGACATCTTTATGCATTTTATATAAGTAGTCTGCTATAGGCCTGTTAAAAAGATCTCAATGATTTTTACATTGCAAATTGTGCACCAAGTTGAATACATTTCCTCGGTTCAGACCTCTGAATAAAATGTAGGTGTTTTTTTCTTCTCAAATAGGATAGAGCTCCACATTCACACTATATAATATGAGAAATGTAACAAAAAACATTAAACACCCATGCAAACTTTTTAGATTTTCTTTAATGTCTTTACTTTTTTTTGTTTACTTTTGTCAGATAACTAATTTTGTGTATGTCACTTGATAGCTCGTAAAATCTGGCTCCTGAAGTAAGACCAGTCGAGAAGCACTGATCTAAAGAGCTAACATACTGGCTGTGAAATAAATACACGCTGCTTTTGTGAGCGGTGTGAAACAGGCCTGAGAACGAACACTTCCTCTTTGACAGTTCTGTAGCTGTGCCACAGAAGATGATCAATACACTCTGAAATTGTATAAAAGAACCACTAATCTGAATAGCAGTGCCAACACTAACACCATTGGTTTTTTTAGCATTACTGAGATACAATATTTTTTTTGTTTTGTTTTAATTAGCTTTTATTTTTGTATTTTGCATTTTCATTATATTTTTAGTTAATTTATTTGTCATTTTTGTTGTTGGTGGTGTGTGTGTGTGTGTGTGTGTGTATATATATATATATATATATATATAGTTTTTATTCATTTTATTTCAGGTTTTTCAGTGCATTAATTTAAAGGAAATGAAAATAAGAAATGCTGCTTTGGCAACTATAAAATATCAACTTGGGAGAACACTTATCACACACTGTGCCTTCTGAAAAGATCTCTTCCATCTGCCGTAATATGATGAATCGCTTAAGTTTTTGACATCAGCAGGATTTGTGCGTATGATGGACTGCCCCTTAAAAGGGACCATTTGTCTTCTACAGCTTGTTAAACAGACTTGCAAAGTCTGATTGCAAAACTTTGTGTAAATTAAGATGACACATTCTACATTCAATGAATGAGTCAGAGAATCACACAAGCAACCATTGTGAACGCCAGCTGCAATTTCATGATAATTATTGCAATTTAGGAAATTGAAAAAAATCCAAGCTTCTGGAAAAGAGACTGACTAAAAGGGACATTTAATAAAAAACTTTTTGAAAAAGCTTAGCTCATCAGGAATTCATAGCTGAAGCAATGTAACTTTTATGAATATAATAATGCTAAATCTATTTTAAAAAATGGTTATTTTTTTATTAATTTTTTTTAAAAAGGTGTTTTACCTGTATTTTGAATTTTACACTGTATTGTGTTGTGTTTTAGAGCTGTCCATAAAATTAATGGATAATGTTCTGGTAATGAGCTGCCACTACTTTCTCATATTTTACAAATTTATTTCTTGTAAAGACTCTTTCTACACTCATCTCCCATTTTAAGTGAGCCTATCATTACTTTTCAAGTACAGTGGCACACCAACATTTTTATTTTTCCATGACATAGTGTGAACTACCTGTTTTGTTGTTATTTGTCTTCTTGCTTCTTGATTTACTGTTTAATGATTCTCTGGCATGGTGTATGAAAAAGCAGGCCAAACAATAATCTTACTTTTCACATCATTCATGGAGTATGATTTTTGGCACTGCTCAGCCACTGCCCCAATTTGTTATTCTTCCAAATTTGGTTATTTTAAGCAATCTTAAGCATTCAGAGATGTCAAAATATAAATCCTTAAACAGTCTTGCAAACAGCAAAAAATATCAAGCAAGTTTTCAAGAACAGACAAAATAAAAAGTCTAGCAAACTAACTAAATATATGTACATTTTGAATTAATGTGCAACGCATGTAAGAGGTTTTATGGCTGAATGAGACGCATAAGCTTTGTGTAGTGTAGCCTATAGTATTGCAGACATATGTCTATGTGGTCTATGATCTTTCTGTCCTCTAGTGGTTATGATATGCAAGTGAAATAGGATTTTCGTCAAGTGCAAACTCAGGCAGGATGATTATTTTTCAGTGTTAGCCTATATAACGTGATGATGTATAATATAATTGGATTTGGAATACTAATAATATAATAATAAATCATATAATTCTGGGAATACTAAGTAGCCTAATGCAAATGACTGTCCAGTAGCCTATAGCCTACTGTAGCCTACAATAAACGACAATTATACAACGAGAAGATATGTATGAAATAAACGAACTCTAAAGCTATAACTAAATGTTGAACATGCGGTTTAATACGTGACGTGTTTCTTGTAATGTTATGAGTCACTGTCATTACGGGATATGTTGCGGTGTGTCCCGCTGGTGGTAAGTAGGAAACACCGCTGTGTTCATGCAGGGGCGTCGGAGGGAGGCCCAGATCACCGATTGCTCCGTTGAGCCGCATTCAAATCTCAGGTCGTGTTTTATACAGTAAAAAGAAAAATTACTAAATCCTATAAGTTTCAAAGAATGTAACCTAGCACAAAAATGAAAATTCACCTCAGCGGCCTATAGAAAACAATTTAAAAAACACTTTATCGTGTAATCACAAACGAATGTGATTGGTTCCCTAAAACCAGCGCTGAGAAAAGTTTTAGCTACCACGTGACAACGTCGTCGAGGATCTATTTTAGCAGCGGTATGGACAACAATTTACACCTACATAATAACACTGAGAAACTGTATATTGAAATAGAATTTAAAAATAAACAGTTAAATTTGTTAGATTTTGAGACTAATTATTTCGATGCTTCGTGACGTCTGTAAGCTCCGCCCCTTTCAAAACTTCTTTTCCATGCTATTGGTCATTCTACCTATTTATTCTGTTTTTGCGTTTGTCCTGACAAGTAAAAATGCAGCCCCCTTGGGCGGGTCTCAAGTTTATCTTTTGGCATGTAACGTTCGCCAGACATGAACCCTAACGCACAGTAATCATGCCGTGTTCTGCCTTCACAACTCATGTACTTTGCTGTCTTTGTCTTTGGGGTATGTATGATGTTCCTTTAATTATGTAGAAATATGTTTTATTCCTTAATGCTTGTAATTATAAAGCATATTTGCGCTGAAAGACTTAACCGGTCGCTTTTGTCTAGTTTGTGAATTTATTAATATTTATTTACATTCCTGCAAATGGGATACTCATAAAATAGTAGGCTATACAGTGTGATAGAGGAATTTTCTGTTCTTTAGGTTAATTTGATAGAAAAATGCATTTTTAATATTTTTAGCTTTTTATTGTGTCCTTTTAGTTAAATTTACTTATTGTTTTTCCTCATTTTAAATGTGGGAAATGTTTAATATACAATGATTTTCGTATTTTGGCCATGTCCCAAGTAGGTTAAACAACGGAAGTATTCAAAAAGTAAATCAGGGAAAGTCTCTTGCATCTTTCAAGAAAATATAAACATATATTCAGTTCGTTTTGATATTTTTGTGCTGCAGAGATTTTGAAGATCAGATTTTAAGATATTTATAACATAATTCGAGAGTAGAGTAGTTACCAAATCAGTTAGTAGTATAATATACAGGAACATACAGACACTGTTTGAAGGTAACTTGTGGTCAGTAAACTTATTTATGTTTATAGAATGATGTTAACGTTTCTGGGTGGTATTGATAGTGCATTTATGAAATATCAAATTATTTTTGGATTCTTCATCAGGATGTGTGGCAGAGAGTATCCATACATTACCTCATGTGGAGCGGTTTGATGTGGTGAGGCCTAAAAGACAGAGCGTCAGAAAGGTACCTCCATTAACAACCTTACTGTTACAGCAGCAAGATATGCCTCAGTTAAACTTTTTTATATATATTTGTAGTTTTAGGATAAAAGCAACCTTAGGGTTGTTCTGTTTATGTGTGGATTAACACATCAATCCTCTGCAGGTACAAAGTCCACAAAGCCATGAGAAGTATTCTGATAGACTCACATATCAATTATTCTTTGGAGGGAAAAATCATGTGATTCATTTGGAAAAGAACAGGTGAGTGTTGCGTTTGAGTGTGTTATGTTTCAGAGTCTTATCTTGGAGCTTTTTTGTACATTTCATTTTGATGTTTAATCGTATGAAATACACCATTATACTCTAAGGTTGTCCTAAATAAATATTTACTGTAATTTAGGCAACTCATTGGACATAATTACACTGAAGTATACTATCAAGATGATGGACTGATTGTGAGCAGTAATCCAGATTTAAAGGTAACTTAAATTTTATTGTAATTTATAAATAACTATGATCAGATCAGCATACTAGCATATGTCCCATACTATTCCTGCAGTATATAGCATATCTCGTATCGTGTAGTTCCTGCTAGTATTCAGAACAAGTCATGTCAGACTGACTGAAGTTCCCTTATTTAAGCTGGATATAATATGATTAGTTAAGCACAGAAAATTTTGTCTTTTGTAGGACAATTGCTACTATCATGGCCATATTCAGGATTTGGAAGATTCCTCAGTCAGTGTGGGAATCTGTTCTGGAATCAGGTTTGAGACAATGGCATGCTCCTTTTACATCAAGTTCATTACAACATGCATGTACTAATGGACATGCAAAAATATTAGATTCCATGTTTATGCATTATGTTATCTGTCTATAGAGGTTTTGTTCGAGTGAAACAGCAAGTATACCTGATTGAGCCCCTGACCAACCACAGTGATGGAGACCATGCACTTTATAAGCAGGAACATCTGAGGTGGAAGAGAAGCTCATATGGTGAACCAAGCACTACAATTTATGACCATGAACAACCAGTGGCTGTCCGCTTAAAGTCCAGCAGATGGGTAATAACATTTGCATTGCAATTCTAGCAACTGTTTTGCATATGATCGAAATTATGCATAGATTTTAAACCACTGATATATTCTCTTAGAAAACTAAGCAATTTCACACTCCAAGATTTGTGGAATTGTTTCTTGTGGTGGATAACACTGAGGTAAGAATTTAAGCTTTCACAAACTTGTAGTTATTAGCAGTCAACTGTTATTGTTTTTTACACTGACTGATGTTTATGCTAATATCTGATAGAACATAATACAATAAGACAGTCTATTTTGTTATATAATATGTTTGACCATTCTGCTCATAGTGAGGCAAATACTACTGGTCAATACAAAAGCTAAAAAGAAGAATTTCCAAAAAGGCTATGTTTTGCTCTTATAGTACAGAAACTTTGGGTCTAACATGGACATAATCAGAGCCAGGATGCTGGAAGTTGCAAATCATGTTGACAAGGTATATTCATATATCTTGATCTAATAGAGTTAACCTTACAAATATAGTATTTACTTGAATAATATGTGAAAATCCGTTAATAAATGTCATAAGGAAATGCAAGAGAGTGAACTCTGTATTCTTTGCTCAGTTGTATCGACCCCTTAATATCCGGGTTATGCTGGTGGGTCTTGAGGTCTGGACAAAACATGACCACATTGTGGTCAGTTTGATTTCTGATGACACTCTCAGTCGGTTTATTGACTGGAGAAAGAGCAATCTGCTTAAAAGAGTCAAGCATGACAATGCTCAGTTTGTGACGTGAGTATGACCTAGTTACCCATTTATTCTGCTGGATGACTAAGACCATCAGTACACTATAACAGAAACTAGTCCACTTTAATATACTTTACTACACTTTGCTTATTTGTTGTCATTAGTTAACTGCGTTATGAATTAGCAATGAACAATACTGCTGAAGCATTTATTCAAAATATTCAATAGTAATTTCAACGTGTGCTTCTAAATTTTTTTATAATCAAGTTGTGTCTGTTAACATTAGTTCATGCACTGTGAACTACCCTGAACAGACAATGAACAATATATTTTTTATTAACTAACATTAACTAAGAATAATAAATTCTGTAAAAAATATTTATCATTATTATTTAATGTTAGCTTATGCATGAACTGATGTCAACAAATGCAAGCATATTGTAAAGTGTTAAAAATATACCTTTATTTTACCTTAGAACACTAATAATGAATCTTCTATTGTTCTATTTTATTTATTGATTTTACTTTCCAGTGGAATTGATTTTTTGGGTGACACAGTTGGGCTGGCAAACAAATTTGCAATGTGTGCTGAAAGCTCAGCGGGAGTCAATCAGGTATTTATGATCTGCGTTAGTGATGATTTTCTGGTAGCAAATTATCTCCTATATTTGAACAATAAAGATTCTTTCTTGAAAGACATAGTGTAATTCAGTGATACTCAAATCTGGCTCGCGAGATCCACTTTCCTGCAGAGTTTAGCTCCAACCCTGATCAAAACTCACCTACCTGTGATTTTCTAATGATCCTGAAGACACTGATTAGCATGCTCAGGTGTGTTTGATTAGGGTTAGAGCTAAAATCTGCAGGAAAGTGGATCTCGCGAGCCAGATTTGAGTATCCCTGGTGTAATTGGATAAATGGTTATATGTTGTTATTTTTTAGGATCATAATCAGAACTCACTAGGTCTGGCATCCACAATTGCTCATGAGATGGGTCATAACATGGGCATGTCCCATGATGAAGATCACTGCACCTGTGGCTCATCAAATTTCAATTCCATCTGTATCATGACAGAACGTGTAGGGTAAGCAGTATTTGTGAAACATTACACTGTGTTTTCAATTTTTGCTTTGGTCAGATGTAAGATCTGTCTTAGATTATATTATGTTCAAGTGCATTTAAAAAATATATACTTTTAAGGTTTAAAGTACACTACAAGTGCACATTCAATGAAATGTACACAATGTGAGCCTTCTGTTGCAGTTAGATAAACAAACAATAAAATATGTGGTCTACTCTGCCTAGTAGCAGTTTATAGTGTGCACTGTCCAAAAATGACATGCTCTGACCTTGTCTATCTAGCACGCTGTTCCCGGAGCTGTTTAGTGACTGTAGTCTGGAGCAGCTGAGTGTATTTCTAGACAACGCCAACCCCAGCTGCCTGCTGGACACCCCCAGCTCATCCAGACTGTACAGTGGGTCTGTCTGTGGTAATGCTTTTCTGGACCCTGGAGAGGAGTGTGACTGTGGAACAGTGGAGGTATTGCACACATATCCTGTGACTCAGTCTAGCCCAGCTTATCTAGCTCAAATGATCCTTTTTATGACATCATTAATGCATTAATGTAGGATCATCTTTGACTCACATCTGATGTCTCATTGATGACTGTGATTTAATGTTTTGTATAAGGAATGTGAAAATCCATGCTGTGATCCAATGACCTGCAGGCTCACTGAAGGCTCACAATGTGCTCATGGAGACTGCTGTGAGAATTGCCTTGTAAGTGACTCTTATGAAACCTCTTCATGGCCTTCTTCATTTTTTTTGCTTCTTGCTTTACTGAAAATTGCACTATGAACATACGTTTTAGAATAGATCTTTATTAAAGGAGTAGTTCACTCAAAAATGAAAATTCTCTCAATTCACCCTCCTTCAAAAAGAGGTTTAGCAGAATGTTCATGCTGCTCTTTTCCATATAACAGAAGTGGAGGGTAATTCGTAAGGTCAAGCTGCTGAAATGCAAAAACACTAAAAGCACTATAAACAGAGACTTATGTGAAGGACAGGCTGAATATAAGTTGTGGAAAAAAAGTGATTTTACTTTCCTAATTTGAAGTAGTTCTAGGTGAACCAGAATATTCAATGAGAAATACAGTATGTAAGGATGGGACAGTCTTCTCCTGTGTATTTTCCAGATACAATTAAGTGAGCACAATCAGCGACACTATCTGATTGTGCGACCGATGAAAGTGTTAAAGAAAACCATTAAAAACAGTCATTGTTATTGCACAATTACTGTTTCTCTGCTCAATGTCAAATTGCTGGAAAACCATATTTCTTAAAGGCTGCATCAGAGTATCACTGGGATTCAAACTCAGGATTTCCTGTTTGTTAGGTGGCCACCCTAAGTTAACTACACAACACCAACATCTGATTTTCCCTCATGGAAAGTGACATGACATGTAGCCAAGTATGGGATCCCATACTCGAAATTTGTGCTCTGCATCTATCCCAACCAAGTGAACACACACACGCACACATGTACACGCACACGCACACACGCACACACTGAGTTTTGCTGTGGTCCCCGGGGAGCAGTTGGGGATTCAGTGTCTTGCTCAATGGTCTCACCTCAGTTGTGGTATTGAGGGTGGAAGAGAGCACTAGTCATTCTCTCCCCCCACCTACAATGCCTGCTGGTACCGAGACTCGAATTAGTAGAACCTTTTGGGGTGGTGGAAGTTTTCATGACTCTGGTGGGACTCAAACCCATATCATTTGATCGGCCTCATTTTACATTCTAGAAATCTGCTACCCATTGCGTCACAGAACCTACATTTCTTCCTGACTTTTGTATGACCAGCATTGTGGCAAAAAAGTGACTTTCTTGAGTGTTAGCAGAATTGAAGCCAGATTCAGAATGTTGAAGCACTATTATTTCCTAGAGTAGGAGAGCAAAGTCACTGATAGAGGCGCACCGTTTGGATTGGAAGCCAGGATGTGAAAACCAGACTGGGCTGCTGCCTTTGACTTGTCATATAGTGTGGGCGGCATAAAAGAGTTTTAAAATGTCACGCAAGCTTCTGTTTCAGGCGTTTTTTGTTTTTATGGTGGGAGGAGGTTGGTGCAAAATGCACTCACGAAATTGCCAAAAGTCACGACTCTGATGGAACTGGTGGGCCTCCTTTCCTGGAGAGAGGTACCACTGGAATTTGAACCCAGGATCTGAAAATCAGACTGGACTGCTACTGTTGACCCTTATGTATTGGTGCTTGTTGTCCATCTTATGGAGGAGCATGATAGACATCATAAGTTCCATGGGATTTGAACCTAGAATCTTATGTTTACAAGACACACACTTGAACCAACTGAGCCATGGCCATGGTAGCCTCACATAGCCAAAGCTTTAGACTGACGGCAGAAGGTCTGAGAAACTTGGCCGCTTTGAATGGCCAAGGACCACTCAAGAGGCCATATGACATACAGGTAAAGCAACCAATCATGCTTTGTTTTGTGTCGCGTCATGTTTATGGGCAGGGAAATGTCCCCACAATAACACACACCAGTGTGTAAAACCGGTGTGTATCAAGATAACCCCTCACTGTCACAGTTGTAAACACGATGGCTTTTTTCTTCAATGAGGGGGTTTGGTGCCACGGCATCTTTGGTTCCAGGTAGAACGTTAAAGAATGCGGCACACACGTCTCTCGGAAATTCTGTAGAATTCAACCAATCAGATGATGACTTTGAAACTCCTGAAATGTTTCCAGTAATGTGTATCATATGCATCAGACGTTCAGCCAGCGGTCAGTGGGCGTGACGTCTGAGCCTGAGACTATGGCCGTGGAAGCCATGGAAGGGTTACTCAGAAGAGTAAAAAATCAAGAAAGGCTTTAAAAAGGTTGTTGAAGAGCTTATAAGAGTTTGCAAATGTCATGTAGATGTCTCCTAGATGTATTTTTAGGTGGAGGAAGGGTGTCAAAAAGATTCCTGGTGGGACATAAACAGCCTCAATCTGGAAGTCCAATATGCTATTCAATGGACCACAGAGTGTTTGGGACACTTTATGGTTTTTCCTCGAGGCTTTTGTATGTCCAAAACTCTGGAATAAACGCGGGGCCAAAGAAAGAGACTTCCTTGAGTCCCAGGAGAAGAGAAGCCTCGTTTGAAATGTTGAAGCAATATTTGGTGCTTTCCTAGAGTGATCCAGGAGAGCAAAGTCGCACCACTGAGATTTGAAACAAGGATCTGTAAATCAGACTGAACTGCTGGACTTGACTTGTTATATATTGTGTGGGTGGCATATATGTCATGCAAGCTTCTGTTGTGTTGTTTGCTTTTTACAAGGGGGAAAGACACTCAATCAAGTTGCCCAAAGTTACAACACTGGTGGGACCTGAACCAGCAACCTTTGCATGGCCTCATTTTGAAGTCATTACTCTGTAGTGTTAACAATAACTCTAGTAAAGGTTGTGGTTGACAATTTTTTGTTATTTACAGCTTCTCTTTTCTCTTTTTTTCATGCCAGATAAAAGATGCTGAAAGCTTGTGTCGCGCACCTGTAAATGAGTGTGACGTTCCAGAGTACTGCACAGGGCTCTCAGAGCACTGCCCAGAGAATGATTTTAAGATGAACGGCATACCTTGCAGCTCTGGTCAGGGTTACTGCTATAATGGCCAATGCCCCACTCACTTCCAGCACTGCCAAAGACTTTGGGGAACAGGTACGCATGAGTTTATTACCCAAAAGTCCAAAACTTCTCCAAGATCAACAGACATTTTACAAGACCCTAGAGTAAGTACTTTGTTCAGAAGCACAGTCAGGGTTCATATCTGGGTTGTAGGGTTGGAAGTGCATTAAAATTCTGTGCTCTGCACCACTGCGTCTAAGCACCATGGCAAAAAATAAATGCTTTATTAGTTGAGTTATGAACATTATATGAACTGGTACTACATCTCCAAAAAGACTCAAAATCACTAGAGACACCTTTAAATTACTGTTCATCGATCATGCTCAATAAATCAGTTAGAGTGGTTATTGACTTAATTCACAGAACCAGTAAAACTGTCTGAACAAGTACCATTGGCGTGCCCACCTGAAATGGTTAATTTAACATTTATTTGTAATTTAATTTAAGTATTTAGCTAGGAGCAGTTATTCTTCAAGTACTAAAAGAACTGTTAATACAGTTAAGGCACCAAAATCGTTAAAGCGCTAGTTTCCCCAAAATGAAAATTCATTTGTCATCAGCTCACCTTCATGTTGTCCCAAATTGTATGACTTTCTTCTGTGGAACATATAAAAGATATTTAGAGAAATGTATCAGTGTTTTTTTGTGCATACAATGCAAGTCAGTGTTGACCAAAACTATTTGGTTGCCAACATTCTTCAAGTTTGGAACAGCATGAAAGCAAAAATGTGATGATAGAATTTTCTTTTTTTGGTTGAAACTGGAATCTGAACCAGTATAATAAAATTCCCTATGATTCCCTACAGCCCAACTACTTTACCAAAACACCACGATTCATTAAATTTCACAAGCTGTATTGATTTCTTCTACCTTGCTATTTTAGTATCCTGCTGTGCATAATGACTCATATCAACACAGTATTCATATCTGCTTAAATGTTGTGTCTCTGATTATTTTCCCAGGTGCCAAAGTGGCTGCTGATGCATGCTTTTTTCGAAACACATTGGGAAAAAATGATTCTCACTGTGGAAAGGTCAAAGGTGGCTACAGAGCCTGTTCAAAAGAGTATGCCATCTTTTTTCATTTTCTGATTCAAAAAAGCTCACAAAATGACTTTTTCCAGCATTAATATTTGTCATAGCACGTGTTTTTTAAAGACTAGCCTAATACATCAAGCATAGACAACATTAAATGTACTTTTTTTCCTTATATAGAAACATGTTTTGTGGAAAGATTTTTTGCGATGGAGGAAATGACTACCCCATCACTGGTCAGAAAGCTGTGATAGTAACACTTAGGGGATTTTGCAACATAGCTGGGGACCAATCTGAAGAGGACGCCCTCAGCATGGTCCCTACTGGCACAAAATGTGGGCACAATAAGGTAAGCATAGAAGAATGTTATTTAGACTATGATGGCAGGACTTCTAGGCTCAAAAACGAAAACTCTGGGTTGTGTTTCAACAGGTTTGCTACGATTATATGTGCCAAGACCTGAATGTTTACGGTAGTAATGATGATTGCTCACTACAATGCAATGGAAGAGGGGTGAGATCAAATCTCCATTTCACTGAAACCAATAGGAGGATGTCTTATAAAGCTTAGCTTTTGAAAGAATTTAAATTTTAAAAAGAAGTCATTTGTTATTTTTGTCTTATTTTTTCAGATTTGTAATCATAAAAAACAATGCCACTGTGAGCCTGGATGGGCACCTCCTTACTGCGAAGTCAGATATTCTGAATTGCCATCCGGTAATCAAACAAGCTTTTTCTGAAAAGCATGTTTAAATGTAATGCCTTTAGTTATGTACCCTTCTGACAAATTCTACTCTTACTTCCAATTTTGTAGGACAAGCAAAGATAATTGGCATTTCAGTAGCAGTTGCAATCGCTCTACTTGTGCTTGCACTTTGTGGAGTCTTGCTTTATTGTAAAAGAAGAAAAGCCATCGTCAGCCACAAGACGTGAGTTGTTCAATTTTGACATGTTTTGAGAAATTTATCATGCCCAGGGTTTTGAATGAACTGCAAGTGAACATTTTCCAGCCAGGAATATTTTTATTGGCCATAAAACCATTCTGCATAATTTTCTGAAAAAAAAAAAAAAAAATCTTTTTTGGCACTTAAGAAAATGGTAAATTATGTTGATAACTCTTGAAATCTTCATTTGACTTTCTTCAAAAGTACTATTTATGCTTTGTATGTAAAACTTTTAATGAAGGAAAATTACTGAGTGTATCTTTTAAAAATGTGCCATGTTGCATAGCAACCATCCTGCTGATTTCTTGTAAATGTCTTGCAAATTTATTGGTCAGAAGGTGTGGGTAGCTGTGAGTAATGTAATTATAGTAGTCTGTCCGTTCATGTCACGTCTGTCTGCTTGTTTACAGAAAAACTCCATCTGCAGGGCAGATGAACCTTCTTTATGAGAACAGCAGTGCCAAGAAGGACCGGCCTGAGATCAGCCAGCCCACATTCATGGGGACCACCGTAACTCAACCCTGCACCCCTCTAACTGCTAGATTGGGCCCGATCCGTCCTGCTCCACCAGTTAGTAGAACCTTCATTATGATGCAGCCTGTTTATTATCATCTTAAAGTCAAAAACTCCTTTCTCACAGAATGAATTGTAGTTTTTTTCCCTATTTGAGACCTGTGAGTACGAAATAAAATAGAAAACAGGGTTAGCATCAAATTTATATTGCGTAGCCATACTTTTGTCTTTGCACACAAAATCTGACTCACCCTACAGCTTATTCTGGATAGAAATGCCCATCTAGATGAAAAGAGACCTTCCTGGCAGCATGTAATGCTACCTGTCATAGTTTGTACATGCCATTTAGGGCTGGGAAAATCTAAAATGATTCCTACAGTAATAATAGACTGGCATGGAAAAACTTGTCCAAAAATGCAAATGGAATTTCTGTTTGTTCAAAAGTTTTTAAGTACTAATTGTTTAAACAAGTTGAATATAAATGTTGTTCATGGAAATCCAGTTTATCACTACAGTACTTACACAAACACCACTCTAGTGTTGTTCAAAGATTTGAATGCACACATTAAGGCATGCTGTATGTAGTTTACAATTTTTTACAAGTGCTTTCTAGTTTTGTCCACAAAATATCAGGTATATGAACAGGCCAATGGGGTTAAATACTTGTAGTTTCTCACATAATGTCCTTCCAGGACAGATAAGAATTAAGTAGTCTTTTCCCATCTCTCTAGAAAAAAATAAAAATACATTTGTACTCTTATTCTCCTTGCAGCCTCCAAATAAGTCACCATCACAATCACAACAGACCATGGTAAAACAGATAAGATCTACTATTGATAGCAGAAATCCACCTTTTTGTATTTTGTAAAATACTATTTATGATATTGAATATATTTCACGCAATAATGAAAATTCAGCCATTACTCACCCATGTTATTTTAAACTTGTACGACTTTCTGTCTTCTGTTGAACATAAGAGGAAATTGAATGTTTCTATTGCTCAGCAGTGACCAGGGACTGTCAGGCTATATGGCAAAATAATATATTTTCAGATACATTTTTATATATATTTCCAAATATACCAAAAATGGCCAAAAATATATTTCTAAAAGAAATTTTAAAATATATTTGTATTAACAAATTTGGGTTTGTTTTTTATATATATATATATACAGGTCCTTTTCAAAAAATTAGCATATTGTGATAAAGTTCATTATTTTCTGTAATGTACTGATAAACATTAGACTTTCATATATTTTAGATTCATTACACACAACTGAAGTAGTTCAAGCCTTTTATTTGTTTTAATATTGATGATTTTGGCATACAGCTCATGAAAAACTCAAAATTCCTATCTCAAAAAAATTAGCATATCATGAAAAGGTTCTCAAACGAGCTATTAACCTAATTCATCTGAATCAACTAATTAACTCTAAACACCTGCAAAAGATTCCTGAGGCTTTTAAAAACCCTATGCCTGGTTCATTACTCAAAACTGCAATCATGGGTAAGACTGCCGACCTGACTGCTGTCCAGAAGGCCATCATTGACACCTTCAAGCAAGAGGGTAAGACACAGAAAGAAATTTCTGAACGAATAGGCTGTTCAGAGTGCTGTATCAAGGGCAATTCCTCAGTGGGAAGTCTGTGGGAAGGGAAAAGTGTGGCAGAAAACGCTGCACAACGAGAAGGTGATCAGACCCTGAGGAAGATTGTGAGAAGGACCGATTCCAGACCTTGGGGACTGGTGAAGCAGTGGACTGAGTCTGAGTAGAAACATCCAGAGCCACTCATGTCAGGCGGTGTGCAGGAAATGGGCTACAGGTGCCGCATTCCCCCAGGTCAAGCCACTTTGAACAGAAACAGCGGCAGAAGCGCCTGACCTGGGCTACAGAGAAGCAGCACTGGACTGTTGCTCAGTGGTCCAAAGTACTGTTTTCGGATGAAAGCAAATTTTTCATGTCATTCGGAAATCAAGGGTGCCAGAGTCTGAGGAAGACTGGGGGAGTAGGAAATGCCAAAATGCCTGAAGTCCAGTGTCAAGTACCCACAGTCAGTGATGGTTCAGGTGCCATGTCAGCTGCTGGTGTTGGTCCACTGTGTTTTATCAAGAGTAGGGTCAATGCAGCTAGCAGCTTTATGGAGATGAAGATTTCATTTTTCAGCACGACTGGCACTCTGCTCACAGTGCCAAAACCACTGGTAAATGGTTTACTGACCATGGTATTACTGTGCTCAATTGGCCTGCCAACTCTCCTGACCTGAACCCCATAGAGAATCTGTGGGATATTGTGAAGAGAAAGTTGAGACGCAAGACCCAACACTCTGGATGAGCTTAAGCTTCGCCATCGAAGCATCCTGGGCCTCCATAACACCTCAGCAGTGCCACAGGCTGATTGCCTCCATGCCATCACGCATTGAAGCAGTCATTTCTGCAAAAGGATTCCCTAATAAGTATTGAGTGCATAACTGAACATAATTATTTGAAGGTTGACTTTTTTTTGTATTAAAAACACTTTTCTTTTATTGGTCGGATGAAATATGCTAATTTTTTGAGATAGGAATTTTGGGTTTTCATGAGCTGTATGCCAAAATCATCAATATTAAAACAAATAAAAGGCTTGAACTACTTCAGTTGTGTGTAATGAATCTAAAATATATGAAAGTCTAATGTTTATCAGTACATTACAGAAAATAATGAACTTTATCACAATATGCTAATTTTTTGAAAAGGACCTGTGTATATATATTTCCAATCTAAATATATTTGAAGTTTTTAAAATCTATATAAAAAAAATTGTCCAAAATGCATTTTTAGATTGGAATGTATTTTGAAATATATTTTAGCATTTGAAAGTTGAAAGTGAAATACTGTTAATTTGTCAAATATTGTTATTTGTTCAATGTTCAGTTGTAATTAGTGCTAGATTTAAGTACATTGTTAGCATTGCTTGTTAGTCAATAGTTATCAACTATAGTTACACTATTTCAATAGTTTCCTAATTCTAAGCTGTGGAAATCAGGGCTGTAATACTTGAGTGGTAATACTTAATTACTTAAATTTTACTGAACAGAATTTGTACTTTACTCAAGCAATATTGAAAGTGAAAACTTTTGTTCAATTACATTTCCAAAATAAAGAACATACTACTGTTTAGTCTTTTTATTTAGTCAAAATACAACACAGATATTTTGCAGGTCATCTTAGGTCAAGTTCACCCTAACCCATTAGTTGAGTCATCTGTGGTTTCCTGTTCATTACCACTGAAAATGATTTGTACTCATCGCCTAATTCGTAAAAGCTTGTGTTTTTGGTTTGTTACTGTGACTTAAATAGACCACACCTATTTCAGTCGCATATAGGTTTTGGAACAGAGCCGATAACATTTTTAAGTAGATATAGTGTGCTTGTGGACTTGTTGAAACTTTGAAAAAATATCTGTGTAATTATAGGGAATCAAGCCGACTCCACCTCCTGTTCCTCCAGTCAAACCATCTTTAGCAACTGGATCCTGGAGGACAGATCAAGTCAGTTACATTTATTCTGACAGAGATTATATTATCATGCATGCATATAACAGTTTATCTTGTAATGTTAATGTGATGCTTTATAGGTGAGCAGCTCAAATGCTTCCTTATCAGTACAGCTGCACTACAAGAAGTCTTACGTTCACTTATTCTTAAACTGACTTTTCACATTGCAGGTCACAGGAGACACAGTCAAGGTTGTGTTGAGACCACCCACCATTCCAAGAAGATGACCAGACGTGAAATCATCATGTGACTCATTTAAACAAATTACAGTCCCTCTTGTTCACTTTTATAGTGTGGGAGTGTCTGAAACACAAAGCGCTTTTTAAACAAAGCTTCAAAACACACACACATACCCTGTTGTGCTTGGCCTCGAGTAAGAGTTGGTTTTTGTCTGTTAGTGTATGATAATATATTGTATATGTAAAACATTTGAATGTGTGGCTGGAAAAATAATCAACAGGCCAAAACGCTTTATACTGTAATTAATTTAATTTATCATTTACAGACTATTGTGGTGAAGTGAATGTATTTAATTCCAAATATTTTTTAAAACTTTTTACTGATTGCAAATGGAAGCACTGGCAATCTAATGTCACATGCAGAATATTAGTAATAAACGAATCTCATAAAATAAAGATGCAATGCTTTTTACTTTAATAAAATACAATAATGTCAGTTTGCTGAATTGTGAAAATTGATTTTTCAAAGTTTTAAATAAAATAATTTCAGTCTTTCTACTTCAAAATTTAATTTTTAATTCAATGTGAAACTTGCACTTTTAATTATTTGTAAGATTTACTAGCAATTTCACATTAGGCATTATTATCAAATGTTATTTATTCATTAAATGGCCATTAAGTAATAAGTTGAAAAGGAAAGCTTTGAGTGGTTCTTTATGTTTTAATATTATTATAATGATGATAATTATATCTAATTAATATTTACTAACATAAATGCTTTTTAATAAACTATATTATTATGAGTTGAGGAGAGAAAAATATGCTATGCTGTGTGGTTAAACTCAACCTAAATACTGAGCCAAAACCAGAAATGTGTCACTGGTTTACTGACTTGGCCAAACAAACTCTCTTAAAAAGCCAGGGCACATTTTGCACCCATAATGCCCTCACACCCTGCTCCACAGCTCCTGACCGGCCCAGATTAAACTGCTCTTGTCTGATCCTGTATTTAGTGCTAAATTTCCCCAAACCTTTGTGACGGGCCGTACACTGACTCACATGAGCCTTTTTGATTCTTTCTGATGTGTGCCTCAGTGACTCACTGTGATTCACAGGTGCAGCTGTTTAATTATCCGGATGGAAATACATCCTGGACTACACTTTAAAGTCGACTATATGCTTGTCTTGATATTGTTGTTAGATACCAGACATCCGAGAAAAAGAAAACATTTTTTTTATGAAGTTCATAAAACAGATGTGTACAATATTCTAAGAAAAACCAGTGGTTTAAAACAACATTGGTAACATCACAACCCTGTCTTCATACATGTCATGAGATTTAGCTGTTGTCTAACACAAGATTTCATTATTGAAAATGACTCAAATCTTTTTCCTTAAATGTTTGTTCTGCTTCTATGCAGTGCTTTTCCTTTTGAAATTTCTATTCATCGGAACCTTCAAAAATGTGGCCTCAAATTCAAAACAAAAATATTAAGCAGCACAGTTGTTTTCATTATTTCTAATAAATGTTTCTTAAGCAAATCAGCATATTAGAATGATTTCTGAAGGATCATGTGACACGGAAGACTGGAGAAACACCTGCTGAAAATTCAGCTTTGCATCACAGGAATAAATGACATTTAAAGTATGTTTTAATAGAAAACAGTTATTTTAAACTGTAGTAATATTTCACAGTATTGCTGTTTTTGTAATGATAGTTAAAAAAGACATGGCCGCAAACTGATAGTAAAAGTTCAGCTTTGCATCACAGGAATAAATGAGATTTAAAATATGTTTTAATAGAAAACAGTTATTTTAAAGTGTAGTAATATTTCACAATATTACTGTTTTTGTAATGATAGTTAAAAAAGACATGGCCGCAAACTGATAGTAAAAGTTCAGCTTTGCATCACAGGAATAAATGAGATTTAAAATATATTTTAATAGAAAACAGTTATTTTAAATTGTAGTAATATTTCACAATATTACTGTTTTTGTAATGATAGTTAAAAAAGACATGGCCGCAAACTGATAGTAAAAGTTCAGCTTTGCATCACAATAATAAATGAGATTTAAAATATATTTTAATAGAAAACAGTTATTTTAAATTGTAGTAATATTTCACAATATTACTGTTTTTGTAATGATAGTTAAAAAAGACATGGCCGCAAACTGATAGTAAAAGTTCAGCTTTGCTTCACAGGAATAAATGAGATTTAAAATATATTTTAATAGAAAACAGTTATTTTAAATTGTAGTAATATTTCACAATATTACTGTTTTTGTAATGATAGTTAAAAAAAGACATGGCCGCAAACTGATAGTAAAAGTTCAGCTTTACTTCACAGGAATAAATGACATTTAAAATATATTTTAATAGAAAACAGTTATTTTAAATTGAAGTGATATTTCACAATATTACTGTTTTTGTAATGATAGTTAAAAAAGACATGGCCGCAAACTGATAGTGAAAACAAGACAAAACAGAGGTTGCTTCTAAAGACACATAAAAGCAAACAAACTTTTTTTTTTGTAAAAACAAAAAAAAAAAGTTAATCTCGTTTCCTGTAAATTAGGTCACAGCCTCTACGTGTTGTTTTGAAGCAGAGAGGAAACCGTTAAGTTTGCAAACAGAACAGTATTTTGTAATCTGTGTAATTTGTAAGATGATTCCTCTTACATGTAATCAAACAGTTATGACGTAAATATTTTTTCTTTCTGTTGAGTTCTTCTTTTTTGTTCACTTCTCAATTTTCATGAGCAGTATCCAAGTGCAAATATTTAAGACATGCTGTAATAGGGTTTATACTTACAAATGGCTTAAATTGCTTAATGTACTGTATAAATGAACTTATAAACATAGCATTTTTACAATATCACACTACTTCTTAGTTTTTTTATAGTGTATCAGATACCATAAAATTCAGATCTCAGTCCAGTAGTGTGATAAATCTTGAAGCACAATTGGGAAATATTTAACAGGACAGCACTTAAGCCTGTTTTGTTGGATTCAAAGTACTAGAGATCACAAGGTCTGTCCCTTTTCCTTAGTTGCAGTTTTCTGCTGACTGTAGTATGTGTATGTCCTGCTGGAAGCACGATTCTCCCAGTCTAACACAGTCTAACAGATATGTACAGCAGCAGCAGCAGTCTCAAGATTCCCACAAGTCCCCAAGAAGAGGACAAAGGAGAAGGAAAGGTGTACGGGAATGTTTTTGCAGAACTGGAGTCAGTAGATTTGCCCCTAGGAACAACTTTAAGGTAGAGTCACTGTAATGTATTATGAAATAATTGTGTTTTTGATGGATGCTTTAACCTGTTATTTTACCACATGCAATGCAGACTTAGGCCTATATGGTATTCAAATAGCGAAAACGATTAAAGTATTATTATTATTATATCAATAATAAAATAAATAAAATACAATAATATTAAATAAAATAGTATAACTGTGACAAAAACACATTACAAAATAAAACAAAATAAATATTTAAAAATTGTATAATTTCTTATTTTAATTTTCACAAATACTGTAAAATTACAATTAAGTAATTCCAAAAATATTTTTAACACATTACAAAAATAAAACAATAAATATCTGTATTTTTTTTAAAAAACATTTTCTAATGTATTATTTTGATTTTCGCAAACTATGAATATACTGTATAAGTAATTACAATGAAGTAATTACAAAAATTTTCTTATGAGTAATAAAAATGATTCAATATGTTTACTGGTAGCATATATACATATGAATATGTACATATTTAATAGCCCATATGTGACCCTGGACCACAAAACCAGTCATAAGTCGCATGGGTATATTTGTAGCAATAGCCAACAATACATTGTATGGGTCAAAATTATCGGGGGTTTTTTCTATGCCAAAAATCATTAGTATATTAAGCAAAGATTATGTTCCATGAAGATATTTTGTAAATCTCCTACTGTAAATAAATCAAAACTTAATTTTTGATTAGTAATAGTTATATTCATTGCTAAGAACTTCATTTGGACAACTTTAAAGGCGATATTCTCAATAATTTACACCCTCAGATTCCAGATTTTCAAATAGTTGTATCTCAGCCAAATAGCCTAACAAACCATACATCGATGTAAAGCTTATTTATTAAGCTTTCAAATGATGTATAAACCTCAATTTAAAAAAAAAAAAAAAAAAAAAAAAAAAATTGACCCTTATGGCTGGATCACATTTTAGCTCTGCGTACTCCGTAGCTCAATGACAGAATCACAAAACAGTGACCTCTATCAGCTTCATGTCTGGCCTGCAAACCCCGCGAGCTGCCGGCTGCTGCAGCTCCACCTATCGGTGGACTGGAGTTACTGCATCTCTGTCGGCATTGTCACAAATGAACACTGTGACGATTAGAACCAACATGGCGGAGAGCGAGAGCTTGGAGACTATCACCGAACATGAGCGAATATTACAGGAGATCGAGAGCACGGACACGGCGTGCGTGGGGCCGACGCTACGGTGAGAGATGAGCATCATCTGCTCTTATTTACCGTTCAGATGGCGATGTGATGTTTCTCCTGTCTGCTGGATGGAAAGCAGGCCTTTGTTTGCTAAAGATGCAGTTCAGCAGGACTTTATGTCATTGCTGATGAATCTATCAAATAAAGTGCTGACCGAGCCGATGTGAATTCGTGTTTTTCCAGATGAATTCTTTGACTGTAGTATGTATGCTGTACTGACACTGTAACGTTACAGTGATTTCAAACACACAGTCAGTGACACAGACAGCTGTTTTCCTGTCATTCATCGTGTACGACTGGGGGACGTTATGTGTGAATTAGGCTATTTGTTAGAATTTGCTAAGCATCTGTCTGTCTGTCTTAATAAAATAAGATGTAAACATCTGAGGTGAAGCAGCACAGGCCCAGTGACGGTCTCACTGCATTATGAATATGATGGAGCTGTCGACAGGTGGAAAGCTCCGAGCAAAATAGCTTTAGTTTTGCCAAATGGACGTCTCTGTCAGGTTAAATTCTTCTGTATACAGTCATTTCCCTTTCCAAACACATTTCAGCTGCGGAAGAATGAAAGCTGACAAAATATGAGTGGGTGTGGCTTTAATAAATTAGTCTGGGTTGAGTTGGACATTAATATTCTGCTCTGAGCTCAGGTTTATCTCCTCATGTGATCTGTGTTTGAATAATTTCAGTAGAAACCATGATGGCCCTCACAATTTGATGATTTTAGGGCAGTTGCATTTCATCATGCATTTCATATTTCAGTAGAAATCATGATTGAATGATAACGCTTTTTATTCCAGTAAAGATTTGCTGTCTTTGGCTTTATGGTTTCTGATGAAATCATGATTTCGGTAAGCTAGCTGTGTCCTGTCACAAGATCTTTTGCTATATGATTTCTGATAAAATCATTTCGCTAGTGCTCATCTGTACCCATCATTAGATCTTTGGCTTCATGATTTCTGATCAAATCATAATTTCGGTAGAGCTTAACTATTGTCCCATAATGAAGTCTGTGGCTTTATAGTTTCTGATAAATTTCATGATTTCGGTAGCGCTTAGCTGTGTCCAGTCATGAGATATTTGGTTATATGATAAGTCGTAACTACATTCCTTCTCATGACATCTTTGGCTTTATGATATTTGATAAAATTATAATTTTGTAGCTCTCAATTGTGTCCCATATAATGAGATCTTTGGCTTCATGATTTCAGATAAAATCATGATTTCTGTAGTGCTCAGCCAAGTCCTGTGATGAGATCTTTGGCTTTATGATTTCTGATCAAATGATCAGCTACATCCAACCAGGAAATATTTGGCTGTATGATTCGGTAGCACTCAGCTACATACCATGTCATGACATCTTTATGATTTCTGATAAAATTATGATTTTTATAGCACTCAGCTGTGTCCCATAATAAGAATTTAGCTACATGATTTCAGATAAAATCATGATTTCTTTAATGCTCAGTGACATCCCATGATGAAATCTTTGGCTTTGATTTCTGGTCAAATCATGAATTCGGTAGTGTTCAGTTGTGTCCTATCATAACATCTTTGACCTAATGAGAAAATCATGATTTCATTAGCTCTCAGCTGTGTCCCATAATGAGATCTATAGCTTTGTTTTCTGATGAAATCATGATTTTGGTAGTGCTCAGCTGCATCATGACATCTTTGGCTTCATGATTTCTGATATAGGCCTAATCATAATCATGTTTCTGATAAAATGTTTTCAGTAGCACTCAACTGTGTCATCACATCTTTGTCTTCATGGTTTCTAAAAAAAAAAAATCATGATTTCTGTAGCGCTTATGATGGGCGTTGGCATCTTTGGGGTCATGATTTCTGATAAAATCAGGATTTCAGTAGTTCCCAGCTACATCCCATCATGACATCTTTGGCTTGATTTTTTTTTTTTTATTGTATTAGATTTTGTGAATCATGTCTAAGTAGCACTCAGCTACATTTCCTAGTAAGGTTTTTGACTTGATTATTACAGTAGAAATCATGATTTCAGCAATCATGAACTCAACTTACCTTTTGCACTAGGAGTTGATTCCTCATCTAAATTCATTTAGAGACAAACCAGACATCATTCATTTAGACATAAACCAAACTAGAGATCGACCGATATATCGATTTACCGATATTTTCCCCGATATTTAATCGTTTTACCATAATCGGATATCGGTTTTGTAATATCGGATTCACCGATAAATGCCGCCATCTTGTGGGTGTTATGAGAATTGCGCGCAGGATCGCCATTGCAGCGCGTCTGAGGGGAGACGAGACAACAACAATGGCATGCACAAGTACTTGATTTGCTGTAGTTAGTAAACTTTATTTAACATAACAGCCATTAATGCACAAATTAGATGCATTACATAAATGCCTGTTATGTAGTTTATGCAGCTTGGCTCTAAGAAATAGAGAGCAACTCACGGAGTCATATAAATAATCCGTCAAGTCCTGTCCCAATAAAGACGTAACTTTGCCTGAATTAAATAATACGCAGCCATGAATGAGCACATGTTGTAAATAAAAGCGCTGAATTGAATTCTCTCTCTGTTGTCTATGCTCATCGTTAGCCTCGTGAAGTCGGAGTCACGTAGGCTAAAGGCCCGGGTAAGTTTCACTTTCCGCGTTCTGTCCCGTCTCGCGCACAGCCGCGTCCGCGCAGCTTTCAAAGTATACTCGCCACGGATGAGTGCGGATGGACGAGCTCGACACACTTAAATCCGTCAAGTCCTCTCCCAATAAGGAGGTAACTTTGCATGAGTTAAACAATACAGCCATGAATGAGCGTATGTTGGAAATAAAAGCGCTGAATTAAATTCTCTCTCGTTGTATATTTGCTCATCATTAGTCTCGTGAAGCCGTTTCATATTGCTGTTCACTCAGCGGGTTGATGCTCAGGAAATGCTCCAGCACGGCCGCCGCATGTAACTTTTAACAAGATTCATATGTTTAAAACACCCTAAATTGTAGCAGCATTTACTATATAACCATTATTTCGCTAATAAACATCTAAAAATACAACTCTATAGAAATGAATTATTTATTATCTCCGGGAGCGATCGCAGTTTGAGATCTTTGTAAATGCACATAAACCGCGCGTTAAGCAGGAATTTCATAATCTACGAGGTAAAAAACATTAATATTTCTGATATAACATTCCAGTTGAGAAATGCAATAAAAACGATGTATTTAAAAAAAAAAGTTAGTAAAAGTTTATATTCCAATATTCCAGAGAGTATTATTCAGTGAATTAACATTATCCAGTGAACTATTTTTGACTCTATAGGCCTATTAAACAGCTTATAAACCTACTAAAACTGTAGTTTAAAATGAAGTTGATATGACTCCTGTCTTTTATTTTCTCCATTTGAAAACATTAGACATTCTACATTTATTTTGCTTATTGTTAATATTAGTGTTATTGCTGCTGATGCTTTTTATAAAATGTATTTGTTTATTGTTGTAATATGAAGATTAAATTTAACATGAAAGACTGCAAATTTTCGACACTTAAAAAAAAAAGATGACTGAAAAGAGAAAAAACCAAAGTGAAGTACTTTATAACAGTAAATAAATATCGGTTCTGCATATCGGTTATCGGGCACATAAACATGCAAATAATTGGTATCGGTATCGGTTCTAAAAAATCAATATCGGTCGATCACTAAACCAAACCAGCTGTGGATAAAGTCCATTCCAGAGCTTGCAACATGTCCTGAGGCTGCACGTTCTGTGCTGACAGTCATGCTGATCGTTGCAGATATGACAGCTGTATTTTCTCATTCCACGGATTTCAGATATGTTACCTAGTCCACGTAACGTATTGTTTACATACAGCAACTCTTTGAAGGAAAGGCTCACCTGCTTCTTACAGTTATGCCTTGTAAGTTCATAAGTGTGCAGGGAAAATGTTTTATCATGCGGTCAGCTTTTTCATTTGACTTGCACTTATGTGTGTTAATTTGTCAGCATTAATAAATTAATGGATTTGGATGCAACGCAACCTTTGGTGATTTTCCCAGGACACTTTTGATTCAGCTGACTGAATCAGAATCATATTAGTTTGAAATTAATCCTTCATTATTTTTAATTTCATGACTTTAAAAAGCTGTGTCCATCAAGTAAAAAGTAAAATAAAAACATTTTATAGCATAGTGTAGCCTATATATCAAGGCTGGACAATATTGGAAAAAATTATATTTTGTTTTTCTGCAATATATATTGTGATATGAAAAAAAAATCACCAGATGACTTGAATAGCTCTATTTGGAAAAAAAAAATCAATGCTTGGGGTGATTTTGTAAGTGTGTACATCAGCTTAGGAAATAAACAAATTACAAGCATAGATAATAGAACAAAGATACAAATGAAATAAACAGTGCTTTGTATTTTTCAGGTAAGTCTAACAGTATTCAGGTACAGAAATTGAATAATCAATGTAAAATAATACTGCATAGTCTACACTGTATAAATTAAATCTAATAATCTGTATTAAAGTTACAAAAGTGATTTTTTTTTTGTTACAGAAGTGTTTTGTTGTTTGATTAACATTTATGACACAAAAAGCAACAGGAACATTAAACTGCTGTGAACCAATATGCTGTTACATGTCCGTTTTCTCAATTGTTTACCTTCACCTGCCATAAGCAACTGTGCTTACAAGGATACTTGCGGAGACATGCATTTTGACATAGTTCTGAACAGAATTCAGTGTTCACGTGCATCTGTGTGGCTCTTACCGTGTCTACTCCTGACACGTAGAAACCAATTATAATCAGTGATGCTGTCTGACTACACTGGATGCGACACGGCACGACACGACAAATCCCTGACAGTAAACTAATGCCTTGTTCTATTTATGACGTATTACTGACACAGAGTTCAAATGATTTGCAGCGGTCCAGTGTAGACAGACTTTAGCTGTTGCGCCGCGACTTGACAGCTGTTGTGTCCGGTGTAGACACGGTGTCTTTGTGTGAGCAAAGAAAACGATCAGTATAATTATAACGGATCAGTATTAAACATCGCACATCCTGCGATGTGACTGTCGCGGATGCGCACATCGCTATATTGATGCTAAAACGATATATCGTGCAGCCCTAGATAAGCATTACTTAAGCATTATTTGACCATTATTTAAACCATTACCAAGTTTTTAAAAGAAAAGTTTTCAAACCTATTTTTAAAGGTGAAAAACCTTTCTTTTTTTTTTTAAATATCATGAATATTGATTGAACCACATTTATGATGAGGATTCTTGAGGTTTTTTCATTTGACAACCTACATCTAACATGTCAAAAAAAGTCAAATTATTTGCTATTTTAAAAGTCAGCATGAAATGAAATTTCACCTTATATATTTTCTAAATGCAAATTTTTTAAAAATATATCATAATTCATTTTAATGCAAAAATATCGCAATACAAACCTAAAAGTGATTTGAGACACAAAAGTAGCCTTTATGATTACATGCGCTGTGTTTGCACATTTTCTTAACCCAAATATATGTTCACTACAAGCAGCTTTCTCTATATCTTTCCATTTTTTTTTTTTTTTTTTTTAGCTGTGTTACTTATACGTTATCTTCAAAAACCTGTAAAAATTTTATTTGCATTTACATGGCCCCATGCAGTGTTCTCTGACAAAAACCCAAGTGTGGTAAACCAGTTTCTCTTGAAGTAGGTATTTGGTGACCAAACATTTGACGGCACCCATTGACTTCCATAGTAATGGAATCATTTTTTAAAAATCTCGTTAATTCCTTTAACAGCATTAGGAAAACACTTCACATTTACATGATGAATACTTTTGATTTCTGCAGAAACCCTGAAATGCACCTTATTTCCTAAGTCTATTTGCTTAAGTGTATGTAAACACAGTGACTGACCCTCAATTAAGCTCATGTTACAATAGGGTGTAGTTTGGTTTCATTTACTGGCCTGTGGTGGTTGTTAGATGTATGTAGACTTATAATAATCTGTGTTTTGTGTTTGAGCTGTAAGAAGAGACGCTTGACTTTTACTCGCTCTGTGTTTCTGTTTCCTTCAGTACCTCCTGGCAGTTGTCCGGAACTTGCTGCTCTTTGGTCTGTTGAATTCAATAACAGGAAGGAGGAAACTCATTGTGAACATGGCCCTGCTGATATTACTTCTGTGTGCATATGTGCAGATTCGCAGAAAGGATATCCCATTATGGGGCGTAATATGACCTTCTGAAAGGCAGTGGATGTGGGTACCGGTTTTAGAAAGCTTCGCGTGTTTTGAGTAGAAATTGACCCTCAGTATTTTCCGTTTGGCTGACAGGAAAGGGCCGACCAGATAACTGCAACAGGGGTTGGATGTAAAAAAGCTGAGCGCATCTTAGTTGGTCTATTCCTTAATACAAGCATAGTTTTCCATTTTTATAGTAGCATTAGTAGCATCCACCTATGTAGGGTTGTCAAATTAAAACTCGAACTTAGTAAAAGTAACTATGCAAAATTTTACATCTGAATTAGGGCTGGGTGATATACGATATCATATTAAGATTGCAATAATTTATGTTGATAAAGATTATAAGCTGTGGATTTTTATTCAATATGGTTAAATCTAACAGCCTGTCACACTGCAGAAATAAAGTTGATAACAGCCAATTTGTGCATGTGGCTAATAAGTCTACATTTTTTGGATCTTTGTATGAATGACTGGCGTAGTTTCATCTACTACAGGAACTCAAACGCACGTGACGCTTGCAGTGTTTTCTGTGTCTGCTGTCTCACTATATGAGGACATGAACACTTGAACTTCATCTCTGAGTAGGGGTCGACCTAGGGCTGGGCGATATATCTCATGCGATATGCATGCGCATCTCGTCAGTAAAGCCGGTTCCTTGATTAGCGGTAAATCTCCATCACCTGTTTTCAAATGCAGCGGCATTTAATACACGGAGCCGTAGATCACTGACAAGCTACGCAATATCGCTTTCATTATCGCAGATGAATCGCCTTCGATAATGAACGCGATATTGCGT